>JAWRVF010001192.1:0-96324 GCA_036785485.1 Physcomitrellopsis africana | reverse complement strand
ATATATGGAATCACATTCTATAGGAATCACATCATACATGGAAATCATGATATTTGGAATTATATGACATATAGTATCATGTGAAGACAAGATTGATTGTAAGACTACCAAAAATATAAATTCTACTTTCTACATATAATATAGCATCTTACAATGTGCTGTTTGGATTGTGGAATCACATAATATACGGTACAGTGCATGGATGGATTGATTGATTACCATGATCAAAAAAATAAATTATGCCTTCAAGTGAATTTCAGATTGACAAAGTACATACATTTTATTAATAACATTTTCTATAAAAGTATATTTTGGAATAGTGTAAGTCAATTCCATTTCACTGTTCATGTTTTTATTCCCTTTCATGCCATGATCTTTATTTTATTTTATTTGTGTGATGTATTTTTTTTTCCTATTGCAACGACACAATGAATTGTTAATATTCTTTAACTTTAATGCACCACTTTTATTACAATTTTGTACATGGCAATCATTTCGTCGGGGTGTCAAAAGTGAGAAATGAATTGATAAATTAAAAAAATCCAAAAAGTAGACATACAGTTCAATTTCTTCAAATTAATTTTTATCTCTTTTTACACCCCTTTTTGACACCTATATCCCCTTAATAAATAATTTTAAAAAAAAATCATCATTGCACGATTTTAGCAATGATCACTCCCTAAGAAAAGATGCCAACTTTTTTTTTAGAAAACCAACACCCACTTCACCGCAATAGGTTGTATTCTTTAATATTTTCACACATAGAATGCTCACCCCATTTGCAACATTTTCCAAATATTTTTCCACGGTCCATTCTCATCCATTAACTCATATCCTTGCAAAAACTCGTGAACTTTTTTCAAAGAAAAGCAAGTACACACAACACACTGTAAACATAATGTGTTTGAACACAAACAAGTTTCTCAGTTTATTGATGAAATTTTCACAATATACATATCAAAGCTCCGATTCTAGTGCCGAAGTGCTGCGGGGCTTCGATTGCGGAGTCGTGAACCCATTTTCGCAGAGCTTGAGCTCAAAGGCTCCACAGTTTTAAGCCTAGCAAGCAGGTTCAGCAGTGGGCACCGTCTTAGCTTCACCATTGGGCACCGCATCAGCTTCAGCTAGTTTTCGGCCTGTTTTCTCGAGATCTTCGAGGAAGCTCTTGAGCAGGCCCGTCACAGTGACATAGAATATCTCCGGAGACTGATTCTCCATCGGCAATGGGTCGACTTCATGCTGCCAGTACTCCACCATAGCCTTCTTGTCCTCCGTTTCTTGGAACTGCACAACACAGGCATCGCGTTTTAGGGAAAATATATCCTAGAGTTTTCAGATTCTGCACATGCCAGCAAGGGACCAACTCATGGTGGCGCGTGAGATCGAGCCAGTTCCTATTCGGCGCTTGACGCGTGATCAGAGTTCGTATCAGTTTAGAAGGTATCAAGGAGGGTTGCTGTTTCAGTTAAGATTAGATTTCACCTTAACCCATTGCGCCTCCGAGGAATGTATGGTTCTCCATGCAGAACGACAGAGTGTGTTCATCGTTGTCGATCGTCAGTAAGCGCTCTGTTACCCAGAATCCGGCGTCGGGGTATTCATGGAAGCGGAAAGAGCGTGGCTTTCTGATCTCTCCTTCACGCAGCTCAGCAGTGATTTTGCCAGAAATAAATCTGTCCCAATTTGGCTAGTCCGAGAAGAGATCCCATGCGGCGTGTAAAGGGCAATCCAACACCACATCGTTGAGGCTGCCGATCCATTTGCCTTCAGGCGTGACATGAGAAGAGCGAGGTTCCGCAGCGTTATCTGTTCAAGTTCAACAATCTGTGGCAATCAGAAGCACATACAATCGCAGGAAGCTCATTGCGCAATTTTCACGAGCTAATATCTTCATAGGTAAATCTAACATCAAGAACAAGTCGACGCTGCCCAAACCAAGGAGAGGAAAGTACTAGCAGTAAGAACTTGAGCTTTCTGCACAAAAAAAATACGTTGACAACAAGAATGATTCTGCAAACTTTGTGCATAAAGTGCAACGTTGATAGGAAATTGAGCCGTGCATCATCAGAAGCTTAGCAGCTGGAGGAAGGCAACTAACCTGCGACCACTCCTTCCATCGAAGTGTACTTGCCTCGGATTGCGTTGATTTCTTGCTGTAGGTCAGTGAAGAGAAGGCACAGATTGGAAATCTGCAATTTAAACTGCCCTCTACAAATTCAGTACAAAAGTTTTTAACACCGTTCCGTAAACATCACCAAGCTTTTATACTTGAACAGATAGCATTGCCTGTCGTCTGCTATCCTGATTGTTCATTTCACACTAAACGGGTAGTCGTCTGATCCTTCTCCGTTTCGTGGAATCATAGTTGTTGTGAGACTTTCCTGTGAAAATTATTCACCTGATTATTAAACTTGAGTGACCTGACACGCGACGTCGATGTTTTGGAGTTGGCTCGATTATTACCCATCATTTTAATTCTGTAAAGGTCAAGTACGCAAACGATTATTTTTCTATTGGTAGAGTGGACGTCATGATGCAATGTGAACGAACGACGTGTTATCGCAGAGCCTGTACCTGATTCTCCGGGAAAGCATCGCTTCAAAAGAAAAAGTTGACATTCGCTTGTGAACTTCAACACAGTAGCGTCATTCACACATTCTATCACCGTCCATTCTCTTGCTTGATTCTGTTGAAAGCATTTAATGAAACAGAGCTCTCCATACCATTCACTCTAAACAGTGAACACTGTATCTGGAATGTCGGAGTTTAGTGGAGAGCTACTGTTTATCTTCTCCCCTTGTCTATGTATGTAATAGACAACCACTTCAACATGTAATAGTGACACACTTCTCAACATCTCTCTCAACTCTTTCTCAACACAACCTTTTCAATACTGACACACTTTTGAACATCTCTCTCAACTCTTTCTCAACACAACCTTTTCAATAGTGACACACTTTTGAACATCTCTCTCAACTCTTTCTCAACACAACCTTTTCAATAGTGACACACTTTTGAACATCTCTCTCAACTCTTTCTCAACACGTTGTTAGCACGATTCTCTTACACGTTTTAGATCTTCTTTATTTGTTTCTTCCTTTAAATTTTCTTCATTTCTTCATTTTTGTACCTGTGCTCATTTGAGCTGCAGCATTAGCAGACTATTTACAAATACTTTCTTCCCGAAAAGAAGCAACAGAGATATCCTTTCACGGAGCCAGACAGAAGCATTCTCATACCCATGGTTGTCATTTTTACAAGTTCCAAGCATCTCTTCCACGCCGCTGCAGTGGGACCTCACAAGACAGAAGAAAACACCAAGCACTACTACAAAAGCATACCGGACATCTGATCAACCCATTTTCATTGCAATCCGAGCAGCGAGCAACTTCGTTCTCCGCCGTGATGATCTTGCAGCTGCCGCTGCAATCCGAGCACGGCATGCATCGGACGCCGCCGCAGCCGTCGCACGATTTCCAGAATTGAACCACGGGGAAATCCTTGAGCAGGTCGCTCAGTTAGCCATCCTCGTGCAGATTGCGCTCTTTATCCAACCCGCCGATGTATTGGTCTTTAATGAAGAGCCTGGGCACGATGAGGGGCCCGTCGAGCAGATCCCTGAGCTCTTGGCGAAACTCAGCCTGCATAGAGACGTCGCGCTGGTCGACCCACACAGAGTGAATCTGCAGGATCATGCGCAAACTGTGGCAGTCTTCGAATGTTTTTCGGATGCCGCGCAGGGATGTTAGGTAGAGCATGACGCGATCATCGCCCCCCGGAGGACACTTCTTTTCGTATTTGAAGAGGGGGTCGAGGTTGACACGAGGCCGGAGATGACTGTTGTCGAAGTTGTCGAACGGCATCATCTTCGCGAATGAGTCCGACTGCCGTGTCCTACGAGGGCCATAAGTTACTGAATGGGAATCCCCTCGGCTATCATCACAAATTCTGCTGGATGTGTTATTAAACACAGTTTGTTGATTGCTTCGTGACCACTGAATTGGGCTTCTGCCGTCGTCTGCATTGCTGCCGGATGTTGATGCTTCCCCATCGCTGCGGTGACGGACGTGGCACCAGTCATTGTCTGAGTAAGACGTGGGTGACTTCTCGTCGGTTGCTGCAGATTGAAAGGTGGCCAAGATGTCGGGGTCGAACAAATTGCTGTTGCAACGAGAACCATCCGAAACGGTTAGAAACATCATGGACTGAAAAGAGTACACTTCCCATTTCCACCTCAATTTTCTTGTTTTGTGATTTTGTCTTCAATACTATTTTTGTGGTGGAAATTTGCTGCATCAATACTTTGATGCCTGCCGTCTTGCCTAAATTGTGATCTTTAAATCTCTAATCTTGGCTCTCATTTTTCAACTTTTGATTTTGTTTTTATAATATATTTTCCAATTTTGGATGTGTTACTATTTTCTTTTAATTATCTATTAACAATTTCTTCTACTTTGTTATTCATTCTTTAGTCTTTTGAACTTAAATAATTTCTATCTTATTATTTTTTTTTATTTTTCCACAATTTTTAAGTTTCATTATTGTGTTTGCTTTATCTTTTTTTGATTTTAATTGTAACAATTCTTTTACTATATACCTATTAAAAATGAATACTTCTATATCATCCACTACTTCTGTTATGGTTATTTCTACAAAGATTTCTTTGATTATTGCAACTAATGAACCTTCATGCCTTCAAGCTCTTTTTTTTCTATCGTTGGCTATTGATGGGAGTAACTATCTCTTATAGGTAAGAACAATAAAAGCTAATTTATTTGCAAAATAGCTTTTTGATACAATTCTATTTGAAAAACTTTTTATTATAAGTGCTTCAATTCCTATTCCTATTGGTTAGAAAACATTGCTTTTTCTTTGTCATCACCTTGTTCTTACTCTCCAATACCAATACTTGGAACTAAAAGATCCTATTAAACTTTGGAAAAAACTCATATCTAGATTTGACCATTAGTAGACTGTTTTTCTTCCACAGATTCATTATGATTGGATGCACTTGGAAATATTGAATTTTCTAATTTTAAGGGCTTTTAATAGTGAGATATATCATATTGTCTCACAATTGCGATTATATAGACAAGCCATTTGAGAAGAAGAAATGATTAAAAAAAACCTTACTACTTTTTTTCTAGTATTTGTTGTATGTGTACAACAATATTGGAACATGAAATTTTAAAGCTACTTTGAACTCATGTCTTATCTGTTTCTTACAAAGAAACAAAGTGAACTTCTCTTGCGTAATGCAAAGGCTCACTCTACTGGAATTACAATTTTAGAACCCCATACATTAATTGCATCATAATCTAAAGATAGATTATAGAAGTATAAAAAATATGTTTACAAGCACTAATGTAGTCATGATCGTGACTATCATTATCTACAAGGAAAGAATAAGTATCCAACCACTTATTATAGTGATAGATGCTAATCACAGATGAGTTCTTGTTACAAATGTGGTATGACTAGACATCTAGCACATATGTGCCGGACTTTTGAATATTTTATCAAGATGTTCTAAGAAAATAAAAAACTCCAAGCTACAACTTGTGAAGCTCATATCATAGATGAGTCTATAGATTCATTTGGAAATGATGATTTAGAGGCTTATAAGATTGTAAAAACTTATATTGATAAGTCTCATGATACGCTCATAGACTCTGCAACAACATACACTATTGTATGAGATAAAAGATTTTTTTTCTACTAATGAATTTTCAACTTGGAAAATTAGAATTTTAATGATCATGGCTAGATCAAATGCGTTTTGATTCCAAGAAGAATCAGTGATAGTAATATTGCCTAAAGGCTCTATTATTAAGGTTTGCTCCTTTTGCATGTCAAAATCTGATTAGCTATTGAGATGTGCATGCCAATGGTTTTCACCTCTTGATTGCCATTCTAGATAGGCAAGAGACTTTGATTCTTATGAGGAATAATAAAATTGTTGAAAAATCCTTTGTTGTAGCAAGTGGCTTATACCAAATTATAATCTAGCCTCCAACTATATCTTCTTTTGTATACTCTATCAATAAGAGTCATGTTTTTCTTTAATATGGATGATTAGAATATCTAAGATCTATATTATTTAAAAAAATAATTTCATGTTTAATTGGATATAATTTAAGACTTGCAAATATAGATTCTTTGGAATTATATTAAGCATGTGTAAAAGGAAAAATGATTATCAGGCCTTCAATTTAGAAACTCCCATAAGAATTATTGCTAATACTTAAGTAGCTACATGGAAATATTTGTGGTCTTATTAATCCACTCTTTAGCCCAATCCACTATTTTCTAATTTTTGTTGATACATCAAACAAATAATCACATGTTTCAATGTTATCAATACAAAACATGGTGTTTGCTTACCTTCTCTCCATGCTTATTTGTTTTTAGGCACATTTCTCTAATTATTCTATCAAGACATTGTATATAAACAATATTAAGGAATTTGGATTAAAATTCTTTAAAGATTATTATATTACAACAAGGATTGAGTTGGCATCCTGTGTTTTAGATAAACATACAGAAAATAAACTTGCAAAGTCATTTATCAAGCATATTCAACTTGTTATTTGACCACTTCTTTTTTAGGTAAATTTATTTATATTTATGTGGAGCAATGTGATTTTAAATATTTTAGCATTATTTGCCTTTGTCCTTCTTCACTTAAGACTACTTCACTACAAGAACTGCTTTCAGGCCATGTTTTTAATGTCTTTTATCTATAGATGTTTGATTGCCGTATATGGATTCTAATATTAAAATTCCAATGGTGTACTATTGAAGCTCATTGATAGGAAGGTATATATGTTGGATTTGATTCACCAAATATTATTTGTTTTATCAATACATCAATTGATACATTGTTATGTGCATGTTTTGCTAATTGTTGTCTTGAAGATTATATTTTTTTATCTATTCAAGAAAGAATTATTAATCAATATAGTATTGCAATACTTGTATTTAAAGTGCCACACATATTTATTATAAATTATAATTCTAAAACATCTCTACTTAAAATTGAGATTGCTAAAATTTTATATTTGAAGCAGATTGCAGACTAAGCATTTGCTCGCTTTAATAATATGCCACAAATTACTAAAGTTCCTATAAATGAGGCTTAGAATATATCTGCTCATATTGTAGTATCTCAATTTGCCATAGCAACAATAAAAAAGATTTTTGGATTAGATAAAATATCACATAAGAAAAGAATCATGACAAATATTGATCTTATTGTAAATAATATTGTTTTTATAAAAACCACTATCAACCATGTAGAGCCATTAATTATTGATATTCTATCAATGAAAACTGTCCCTTCTATTCTTGCAAGAGAGATCCTTGAGAATAAAAGGAATAAGATCAAGTTGAATACAAAATTATCTATTTTGTACTACAGTATAGATGATATTTGGAACAAACAATCTACTATGGTAGATGAAAATTTTGCTTGCATGATTGTAAAAGCTCTTTCTTGCAAAAAAAAGATCTTGAACCTAAAATTATTGAAGAACAATGCGTTGTCATGTGTCACGGACATACACATAGTTACCTATATAATTAAGTAGAACTAGGTAAAAGTAAGTAAAAGTAGATTAATTCTATAATATCTTCTAGAGAAACTTCCTGGAAGCTTCATAGACACTGCTTTGACCGTATAGGTGTCCATAGTTGATTTCTTGGTTAGAAACTTGGTCAACAAGTTAACCATGTGCCACACATGTTAATAGCTTGTTCTTCAAGCTAACTAATGGCGCACATATAAAAAACTTGCCTTGAGCTAAGGCAAGTGGCCTTCAAAGTCAACACATATTGGAGGTCCTATAAAACATCGCCACGTAGCTTCTAGTTAGATAGTATATATAGAGACAAGAGTGAAGCCTTCTTCACTCTTGTCAATTCCTTTCTTGCTTCTAATCTAGTTTCAAGAGTCTCTAATTGTCTTGTCTTTTGACAATAGCCATTCCAGTTTCTATTGAATACATATTTTTTTATTTCTATTTTATAAGAGAAGTCTCACTTGTCCATTTGATTTCATCGAGTTCTTGTCCTTGACAGTTTGACAAGAGTGAAGATTTATTATTCTTGTTTTTTGTTAGAAGTGAGTGGATTATCCCACTTCTATTCTTTGGATTTGAAGGTTGTGGACTACCTACCTTTGAATTGACTCTATTTGCTTTCTAACCTTGATTTTTTCCTAAAAGAGAGTGGATCATCCTTCTTTGTGGAAGATTTTTATTTGATATTAGAGGTTGCGGATTACCCTCCTCTAATCCAAATTATAGATTTGCAAAGTTGTCTAAGATAGAAGGAAAAATCATGGATGCTACACTTACTGGAAGCGAGAATAGATTTGCAACTATTGCAGATCTTCAGGAGCTTGTCAACACTCTTAGAGTGGAAATTTCACGAATCACCAATGGTAATCATGGAAGCGCTATTCCAACACCTATGGAGGAAGTCCAGAGCTTACGCCAAGAAGTTGTACAACTGAGAGAAGCAAGTAGATCAGCCTCCCAACCGAATCCAAGAAATCTTGCTTCTTTAAGCGTTAAAGAGGTAAAGATTAGTATGCCCGAGAAATTTGATGGAACAAGATCAAAATTTTGAGGATTTTTGCAACAAGTCAAGCTTTATTTAAGGTTACACCCTTTCCAATATCCTGATGGATTTACCCAAGTTGGATTCATAGATGCACTTCTATCTGGAAGTGCCCTTTCTTGGTTTGCACCTTTGATGGAAAAAGATTCAACACTTCTTTACAATCTGAATTCATTCCTTGAAGTGTTTACGGCTACATTTGGAGAAAGCGACCAAGAGAGGGTAGCAGAGACCAAGCTTTTATCTTTACAACAAGGATCACGGTCAGCTACAACATATGCTGCTAAATTTCAAAATCTTGCTTGCGATGTAGAGTAGAATAACAAAGCCCTTATCAACCAATTTCATTATGGATTGAAGGATAATATCAAAGATTTGTTACTAACAATACCAAAAGCTGAATCTTTGGAGCAATTTGTTGCTCAAGCGATTGCATGTGACAATTGATTATTTGAAAGGCGCCAGGAACATAAATTCAGTTGGAGAGGAACAAGTCAATTGATGACAGCAACTCCTAAGTTTTCAAAAACTTACTTGGCTAAACCAAAACCAATGCAAATTGATGCGGTACGCTTTAAACCTCTCACTGAGCAGGAAAAGATTCAATGTTGTCAAGAGGGTTTGTGCTTATATTGTAGAGAATCTAAATACATTGCTCAATATTATCCAAAGAAGCAACATAATCACAAAATGAGAAGTATGGCTACTAGAGAAGACATTGTGTCAGAAAATGAATTTCTCCAGCTACAATAGGAACCGTGCAGCTGGAATCATGTGCAACACCTTGTAAAGGTCCTATTCTCTCCTCAGACCCCTCACCTTGTTTTACAATAGAAGTATCATTAGGACCTAAAAATCACAAAGTCTTTGCTTTATTAGATTCAAGAGTCTCAGCCTGTTTCATAGACGAAGACTTTGTCAAAAAACAAGAAATAGTTTTAATCAAGAAAGCTAAATCTGTGCACGTAGAAGTCATAGATGGTCGTTTGTTATCTTCTGGAGATGTCACCCATGAGACTGTTCCTTTAGATGTAGCAATTAAAGGACATACTAGTGTAGTAATATTTAATGTGATTAGATCCCCTTCAAATCCGATTATTTTAGGATTATCATGGTTAGAAAAGTATAATCCTCAAATAGATTGGATTTCTCGTAACCTTGACTTTTCTTGTAGTTCAATCCAAGAATCCAATAGTCAAGTAGAAATACATAAGTCTTATATATCTAAACCCTTACTAATAAGTGCGAAAGCTTTTATATATGTGGCAAAAGAAGGACCATCTTTTGTTATATATGCCACACCTATTTCGGATATTGAGAAGACTACAAGTAATATTCCTAACTAGTATCAAGATTTTTAAGATGTTTTTGAAAAGAAAAACACAAATATTCTTCCACAGCATCGACCTTATGATTGCTCAATCAACCTTCAAGCAAGAGCTCAACCACCATTTGGACCAATCTATAGTTTATCGCAGAACAAGCTGATTGCATTGAAGGAATATATTGACGAGAACCTGGCTAACAACTTCATACGCCATTCGAAATCTCCAGCAGGAGCTCTTATCTTATTTGTAAAGAAAAAAGACGGATCCTTACGGATGTGCGTAGATTATCGAGGGCTTAATAAGATTACCATCAAGAACAGGTATCATTTACCTCTGATTTTAAGACTTCTTGATCAACTCAGCCAAGCAAAGATCTATACAAAAATAGATCTATGAGGAGCATATAATTTGGTCCACTTAATAGAAGGTGACGAATGGAAGACTGCATTTCGAACTAGGTATGGACATTTTGAATATAATGTCATGCCGTTTGGACTCACAAATGTACCAGCTGCTTTTCAACATCTTATGAATGACATTTTTCGTGAATTTCTTGATGATTTTGTTGTCTGCTATTTAGACGACATTCTAATCTATTCTAAGAACGTAGAAGAACATGAATTTCATGTTTGTCGTGTGTTACAAAAACTTAGAGATACAGGATTATACGCCAAGATGGAAAAGTGTGTATTTCACACTACTCAAGTTGACTTCCTAGGATACATCATTTCTAATAACGGCTTAATGATGGATCTTAAGAAAGTTCAGACAATTATGGACTGGAAAATTCCAAGGACAATAAGAGATGTACAGTGTTTTTTGGGATTTGCCAATTATTATCGGATCTTCATCAAGAATTTTTCTTAAGTTGCAGCTCTATTGACACGCTTAACTTGTAAAAAAAAACTTCAGTGGAGCAAGGAAGCAGAAGCATCATTTGAAGCTTTGAAGACAGCTTTTACTTCTGTACCAATCTTGTATCGTGTCGACTTTTCTAAAGCATTCTGTATGGAAACAGATGCATCAGATTTTGCATTGCATGTCGTATTGTCACAAATGGGAACAGATTACAAACTTCATCCAATAGCTTTTCATTCAAGAAAGTTGTCAGCAACCGAGATTAATTATGAGATCCACGATAAAGAACTTCTTACAATCGTGGACTCTTTTCAAGAATGGCGTGATTATCTAGAAGGTGCTTTCCATCCAGTCACCGTATATACGGATTACTAGAATCTCAAGTATTTCATGTTAGCACGTATTTTAAATCATCGTCAAGCTCGTTGGAGTATGTCTTTGTCAAGATTCGAGTTCATTATCACGTATAGGCCAAGAAAACAACAAGGTTTGTTTGATGCCCTTTCTAGACGTTCTTATTTTGCTCCAAAAGAAGGAGATGCAGCTTTTGATCAACAAAGAACAACCCTCTTGAAGCCAAAATAATTTTATCTTCGAGCAATTAAATCAACATTGACCGTTGATTCGAATTTTCTCAAGAAAATCCAGTCAAGTATGTCCTCAGACCTTCTTGTTCATGATATTAGTAACAATTCATCTAAGTCTCATGATACTTCCAAGTTTGAATTCAAGAACAATCTACTCTATTTTGAGGGACGCTTGTATATCCCAGAATGTGAAGTATGACTAGGTGCTCTTGAAGCTTGTTACAATTTTTCCACAGCACGACATTTTGGATACAATAAGACTCTGGAGCTAATATCAAGAGATTTTTGGTGGCCTCAAATGTGGAAGGTAGTTAAAGAGTTTGTACAATCATGCGATGTCTGTTCAAGATCAAAAACCCCTCGTCATCGACCTTATGGACTTCTCCAACCACTACCTATACCAGAACAACCATGGTCTTCTATCTCTATGGATTTTATCACAAATCTACCAATTTCAAGTTCATATGATTCCATATTCGTGATTGTAGATCGGTTCACCAAGATGGCACACTTTGTACCATGCACAAAATCTATCACAGGTGAAAAAATAGCTAAGCTCTTTCTTGACAACATCTATCGCCATCATGGATTGCCAAAGGATATTATATCAGATAGAGGAACGCAATTTGTATCCAAATTTTGGAGAACCTTGTTCAAGATATTGAAGGTGGATATAAAACTATCTTCAGCCTTCCATCCTCAAACAGATGGTCAAACGGAACGAGTGAACCAAGTCTTGGAGCAATATTTGAGGTGTACCATCAATTACCATCAAGACGATTGGATAACTCTTTTGCCATTGGCAGAGTTTGCTTATAATAATTCGGTACATTCTTCTACTTAACAAACACCTTTCTTTGCCAATTATGGTTATCATCCATGACTTGATATTTTTGACTTTTCAAAAGCTGATAATCCTGCAGCAAAAGATTTGGCAAATCAGTTGGCAGAGCTACATGCAACAATGAAGATGCAATTAAAAGAAGCTCAGGAACAACAAAAGACCAATGCAGATGTCTATCACAAGCAACAACCTCAATTCCATATTGGTGATAAGGTATGGCTACTTCGTCGAAATATCAAGACTGTTCGTCCTTGTGATAAGTTGGACTATTGTAGGCTTGGACCATTCTCAATTTGTAAACAAGTCAATCTAGTCGCTTATCAATTAAAGCTACCGGTGTCGTATTGTGGTTTGGCTACTATGTGAAAAAATTGTACATGTATATTTAATGTACAATTTATTACTTAGCTAAATGAAAGTCATATCAGTGGATTTTATTGGTTATAGGATGTGATTAGGTTGCTAGTTTAGAAAGGATCTATTAAAAGAAATATTATTAAGATTTATACAACCTTATTTTTTTTTTAGTAGTGACTTTTGAAGTTAATTTTATATAGATAGTAACTTGTATATATCTTAAGTCACCTATATTAGATATTGGTGATCCTTAAGATCTTATTTACTTCTTTTATTTGGTGTTTAAAGCACCAAGTATGTAAATCTTATAAGAAGAAGGGTTAGAAAAGGGTTTTTAGTGTAAAAAGGGTAGTTTGGCCATCCATGTGGATGAATAGAGGTGGATGATAGAAACCTCTATTCTAATTGGCCAAAAATCATGCCCAATGGGCTTCAAGGAGGCTGCCCGAGGGTTTATTAGGAGTTAGGGTTTTTTTTTCGAAGGGGGTCGAACATCAGAGGCTAGGATCATAAGGTTTAGGTTTTTGGATCTGGTTTAGGTGCAAATTTTGTGTGATTTGCACTTTTTATGAAAAAGTTATAGGCGCCCAAAGTTAAGGTGTTGATTTTGAACCTACTGTCACTCTTTTGGGTATAACTCGCGCATAAAAAAAGCAATTGAGAATCGGCGACTAGGGTTGAAGAAAGCACTTTCACGGCTATACTTTTAACATATGGCTTGATAAAATCCAAGCTAGGATGAAGGAGATATTGGGAGTTTAAGTCAGTGCTTACAACCTTAAGGGCAGTAAGTGACCTGATTATATAGTGGTTACATTTTGAGCTATATCTTAGATAATTTCATAGATTTTTGGCTCAAAATTTTCAGGAGTGTAAATGCTTATGTCGCAAGACTATGTGCAAAAATTTTGTGGCATTAGGATTTTGGATTTGTGAGATATAAGGAAAATAGTGCTTGGGTGTCTCTGAGCTAGGGTTTTAAACACCTGCTAGGGATTTTAAGATATCAGACGATTGGAAACTAATTTATGGTTGATTCTTTCTTTTGATGAAACTTAAGAGAATTATCTATACTTTGAAGTAAATTTTATAGAAACTAAATAGTTGGATCAAGAGTTATTAGACTCTAAAGTTCAGCAAGAAATAAGTCCTTGCGGATGAATAAAGTTTTGAAGGGTTTTTGTGGAAATTTGAACCCTTTTTGTACAAACTTACTTGAATACAAGAGGGTTTACATGTATAACTTTTCTTTTGTGAGATTTTTGTATTATATATTCTTTTTATTGAGGACAAACAACATTTTGGATTTTGCCAACAAATTTCAAATAAACTCTCCACAATCAGGTACCCAGTGTATTCCCAGATAGAGGGCCACGTCATACGACATCGGAATCTATGAAGATTCATCCTGTATTTCATGTATCTCTACTTGAGCCATATAAGACAACAAATATACAAGGAAGAAAACAAATGCCACCGCCTCCTATAGAAGTAGATAACAACGAAGAATTTGAGGTGGAAGAAGTCTTAGATTCGAGGCGGCTCCAAAATA
The DNA here is from genome assembly GCA_036785485.1 of Physcomitrellopsis africana. Lineage (NCBI taxonomy): Eukaryota > Viridiplantae > Streptophyta > Bryopsida > Funariales > Funariaceae > Physcomitrellopsis > Physcomitrellopsis africana. The sequence goes on along the minus strand of JAWRVF010001192.1, from coordinate 82,176 downwards.
GGTTGGAATATCTTATTCATTGGCACGGATACAATATTAGTGAGCGCACATGGGAACCGGCAAAGAATCTTGCAAATGCAGCAAGGAAGGTGGAGACCTTTTATCAACGACATCCATCAAAACCAACATGAAGACCTCTCCTATAAAAGAAACAAGATCTAGGCAAGATAACATTCAACTTTCTAACCTTGTTTGTAACTTCTTTGTATTTGTGGCGCTAAGGAAATGGAGAACCAACAACCAGCGGATTCGACTGAAGAGCCTTCATTTGCTGACTTGCCGAATGAGATGTTGCGATTGTCACAACCTTTAAGACGACGCAACCGAGATGAAGATCTTCAAGAAGGACATGTTCTTCTTCGAATAGATGGCGAGATACAACGTGTTTGATATCACGACCTTGGAAGAGACTCCCAATGTTTGGTGATTTTATTGGAGGTAGGAACAACTCCTGATGGTGTTCCAAACGTGTTATTTGAAGGAAGTTATGAGGGTGAGAACAATGATCAAATAATAGGGTGGTCTTCCCGCCCCGGAATGGGACATTATTGATGGCTGAGAGGACCCATTAATTATCTTCGAAGAGAACAAAGATCAGGGTATGTGGCAAATATAATCCAGCGCATCTTAGACTTTCTTAACATCTAACCACCACTCCTCGTGGAACTCGTGCCTAAAAGGAGGGGTAATGTCACGGACATACACATAGTTACCTATATAATTAAGTAGAATTAGATAAAAGTAGGTAAAAGTAGGTTAATTCTATAATATCTTCTAGAGAAACTTCCTGGAAGCTTCATGGACGCTGCTTTGACCGTATAGGTGTCCACAGTTGATTTCTTGGTTAGAAACTTGGTCAACAAGTTAACAATGAGCCACACATGTTAATAGCTTGTTCTTCTAGCTAACTACATGGCGCACATACAAAAAAACTTGCCTTGCAAGCTAAGGCAAGTGGCCTTCAAAGTCAACACATATTGGAGGTCCTATAGAACATCGCCATGTAGCTTCTAGTTAGATAGTATATATAGAGACAAGGGTGAAGCCTTCTTCACTCTTGTCAACTCCTTTCTTGTTTCTAATCTAGTTTCAAGAGTCTCTAGCTGTCTTGTCTTTTGACAATAGTCATTCCAATTTCTATTGAATACATATTTTTTTATTTCTATTTTATAAGAGAAGTCTCACTTATCCATTTGATTTCATCGAGTTCTTGTCCTTGACATCATGCTGCATTTACGTGTAATGTATAAAAATATTATATATTTTGTATTTATTTTTATTACATATGTGAATGCTAGAGGCTATTTTAGAAGATATTATAAGGAGGATTCATTTTAGCTACTTAATTAGTGAATTAAGATGGCTATTTGTTTTCTTCCTACGCGACTTATATCTTAGAATAGATTCTTTTGTACTAAGAAGAAAGGTAAATATTATTTTACCTTTCTTGTTGACTTTGAGGTAGCATGGATCTTGTAAGGGATAAGAAAGAAGAGGGACAAAGACTTTGTTCAACCACCCAAGTCGGATAGTCTCTTATATCTTTTTGGTATTTTAGGTGCTCATAGTAGCTTTTGTAATTTTTCTCTAAAATTAAAATTAATGCATTTGAAGCTTCTATGAAAGATTTATGAGCCGTGAAGTGTCAAGAGGGCAAATTATAGCTAGGGCTTGAGGAGTAGATTCGGCTAGCTATACAATCTGAATTTTGAGAGGTATACATGTGAAATTTTAAGATAAGTCAGATGATGGAGTGAACTTTCTAAAAGGCTATTGCATGTCCAATTTGGAGAAATTAAGCAACCACAACAAAGGCTGAAGTGAAGAAGAGCTTTGCTGCCTTTGTATTTGCTGGGAAATTTTGGAGCCTATTTCTTTTAGCCATATCTTTTAAATGGTAAGACATCTATTTGTAAAATTTTGATATGTTTTATAATAGATTATTAGATTTCTATAGGCTATAAGCATGCTTAATTTGAACTTTGGATGGATTTTTAGTGATTTATTTAATTTTAGCTTATTGTATAATTTGTATTCCTCATATGCGGTTGTATTTTGAGGTATACTTGAGTATATATATACTTTGCTTATACTTATTATATAAGTATTCTATAAGTATTATATATAATATTTATATAAATATTTGTATAAGTATTATACCAAGGATTATATTCTATTTTGTATAAGTATTATATAAAGGATTATATTCTATTTTTGTATAAAGATTATATTCTATTTTTTATATAAAAATTATATTCTATTTTTATACAAATATTATATTTTATTTTTATATGAGGATTATACTCTATTTTTTTATATAAAGATTATATTCTATTTTTATATAAGAATTATACACTATTTTTGTATAAGGATTATATTTTAATATTATATAAATATAGAAGATACTTACATGGCTTCCTCTCATGTTTCTTGCTAGTTCTAGTAGTAGCTAGGAACCCGGTGTTTTCTCAAGGCAAATTCTCTCTACTTGACAGTGTTACCTTAAGTAATTAAAATAGAAAATATAATAGTTGCCTTCTATCATTGGAAGTTTAATTCCAATAGCAAAGGTTTGTTCATAGGGAGGCGGATGACTATTTTCAAGATTCTAAAGGTGATTTAAGATATGATTAATCAATGGATTTGCATATTTAAAGCTAAAGAGGGAATTTTATCCTCACTCTAAACTCTATAGCATTGTGTATAATGTATATTATGAATTAATCAATTGCATCAAAAGCTTCTCTGATACTGTTTTAAATTCACTGCTCTTCATCAATCAGTACAATATCTTTCTTTTCTAGTATAGTGTTGTCGTGGTGAGAGTCTTAGCCCTAAGAAACATTGGATCTTTTGTGCCTCTAGTTAATCAAGTGCAAGATGAGATCCATAAAAGTTCATAAAATTGAACAATTTACATTAAAAAAAACATACTCTATGAATCCTAACCTATTCTGTCCTTAGAAATCTGCCCCCAATTTTGATCATAAATCCTAGGATATCACATTAGTTAAAGCAAAATTTGAACACAAGGTACTTAAAGAAATAAGAAAGCAAAATTTTAAAAAAATTTGATCATAGCTATTGTGATTAGGGAGAACCATGTTGTCAAAGTTACCCCTCATTGCGGCCTTCAATTCTGGACCCCCTTTGCTTCACTTCTTCATTGCTCTTCAATAAAGAAGACCTAAGTGCTGAAATTTGGTAGACTTGTAGCTTGTCTCATGTTATAAACACCTTCTAATTATTGCGTCAAAAGTCTTTTTCAAACTTGAGTTATAGGCTTCATCCTTCTTCTTTAGTTTTGCCTTCTAACAACTCTAGATCCGGCTACAATTTTCTTCATAACTCCTTAAATATAACTCCAATAGAAATCAATTTTTTACACAATCTAATAGACTTACATATCTACAAACTCCAATAAATTTTTTTCAAAATACTGCTCTAATCACAAAGATATGTTCTCTCAAACTTTGCAAATTTGAAAATAAACCCTTGTCTCTTTGAAAGAGCATAACATTTTATTTATAAAATGAATGAGTGTCAAACTTACACTCATCTCTTCCTTAACTTACATAGATTATGTCTATTAAATCTTACTCTTCAATTTTTCTCATAACTCTCTCTATACATAAAAAACACACTTCCTTTTCTCTTATACTCTTCTCTCCTTATTCTATTTTTCCTTCTTTTTACATCTTCACTCCTTCCTTGTCATCTCCGCTTGATCTTCCTTATCCTCTTGGTCAAAAAGACCTCTCAATCCATGTCTTTCTACCTCTTCAATCTTTTCCCTTAGACGAATTTGAAGAAATTCTATTTTTCAAGGTGAATTTCTATTCTATCTTCTTACTATTAATTTTCTACGAGCTTTTATTCTAATTTCAGCCCACAATATATAAGTTCAAATCTAAGAGAGAAGAAAATAAAAGTAAAGTAGATCTAAGATAAATAGAAGAAAATCTAACAAGTAGAAAGAAATAATTTAGATTAGATTAGAGATAAAAAAGAAAAAACCACAACCCTTCTTTTTTTCATCCTTTCCTCTTCTAATCTTAATCTTTTTATTTCAACACATTCTTTTATGTCTTTCACACTATGTTTTAATTTACAACACAACAGCATTGTACCTATTAGTTTGCTGCTCTATTATTTCATTCACCTTCACTTCAACTAACTTCTCTCCGATAGGTAGAATGTTGAATTGATTCAGCTCTAAAGCATTGCACCCATGCTTAATCTCTTATTAAAAATCTAATTAACTTCTCATAATTCATTCTCTAATTGTTATATTTCTCATTGATTGCATTCTATTCCATTCAACCCTCTTTTTAGGCCAATTGGATTTTTCCAATTGTCATACATTGACTCCAATTTCAAACATCTGTGCAATTTCAATTCACATTCATTACTCCATTTGGTTAACGATACTCTTATGATTCCAATTATTTCATATATATTCCAATATCTGCTTGGAATTTTCATCAACTCACTCCAATTGCTCTGTGAGTCATCAAATTGACTCATTAATTGTTTTAGGATAAAAGAATGCATTTAGAGTGCCAAAATTACAAATGTAAAGTGAAGATGTGTTTAGATGATGCTAAATGAAGGAGAATATTATTAGTAAGAAAGATATAGGATCTTAATAAGTGTTGGAGGTAATTATCTTAGTTAATTTAGTCTTTCTCTTAATTATAAGAATTAATATTTAGTTATTGAGACCAATGTCTACATTGGCCTTCTAACTTTATGTACCACTTATTAAATATATATAAATATTATTTAGTAAGTAGAAGAAGTATGAGACAGAAATCTCATATCTTTTTAGTTATTTATGTAGAAAATATGATTTTTAGTTGATTTAAATTTATTTTTATTATTATAAAAAATCACCAAGATAGAATAAAATATTTGTAAATGGATATTATTATTTTAGAAATATTATAGGAATTTTTAGAATTTATTTAGAATTTATTTAGAATTTATTTAGAATTTTTTAGGAATTTTTAGAGTAATTTTAAAGACCATAATAAAAATGAATTTTACCACCTTGGGAGCCATTATGAAGAATTGGAGTAAGATTTGAAGGCCATACAAGGTTCCAAGGCAAATTGGGTGTTTTTGAACACTATGGTGAAGTCAAAATTACAAAATAAGGAGTTTTACTAGTAGAAAATAGAAGGATTAACAGCTAGTATAGTCCTTGTAGGAAGGGAGGTGCACAAGTCCCATATGGATTGTGGCACCTTGGATGTAGGTAGGAGGATAAGACTAAAGCCTCGTGGCCCCTCTAGGACATCCTTATACACTACTTGTGAACCTTGGTGAGGTTTGAACTCATGACCTTTTAAAATAAGTTATCCTTGAGGTAAAAAATTTTTACTTCAATTTTCTATTATTTATCTTCTATCTTTGGATTGTCATAACTTACTCATAGTAACTCGGAATTACATGTTTTTTATACCATTAAGAAGATAAAAAAATTAACTAAATAAAAATATAATTTTTACTTTTTATTCTTACTTTTTACTAGATAAAAATACAATGAACAGATTGTGACTAATTTTGTAGTGTGCAATTACTCAATTGCACATATTTTACTTGTTTTGTGTTGTTCTTCTCCTTCATTGTTTTTTATTGCTCTTTATAATTCACACCACAATTTATAAACAACTCTTAATTGAGGTCGCCTTATACTTTGGATTGAGGAGTGAATTTTATCCGCACATTTTGGTACATTTGTTGGGAGGTGGTGCTTCTAATTATATAGGTGATTGTGGAGTGAGTTAATGGTGGTTGATTCCATTTGTAGACTTTTTGAGTGAGCATTTCAATCCTATCCTTCATCTTTGGTAAGTGTTCTATTTTTCTTCATTATTGTTGTAAACAAAGCTTTTATCAATCAATTTTTATATGCTTGTTATTTGAATTCGAATTTTTTTGAGGTTGTGTATCTTGATGATAGCTTTCTTTAAAGCTATATTATGGTTGATTTGGATAAAATTTGGAGTTTTGGTGATTTTTTGATTGGAAGAGGGTTCACTACCTTTGAAGTTGCTCCCAAGAATGAATTGCTCTTGGATTTTCATCAATCAATTTTTAGGTGTTCATTATTTGAATTTGAAATTTTATAATAATATGTATCTTATTGTTAGCTTTTCAAAGAATCTTCTTATGTTTGATTTGGATCAAATTTGAATTTTTGGAGTATTTTTGATTAGAAGAGGTTTGATTGCCTTGAATGTTTGCCCCCAAGAGTGACTTACTTTCGGATTTTCATCAATCAGTTTTATGGTGTTTGTTATTTGACTTTGAATTTTAGTGACATTATTTATCTTATTTTTAGTATTCTAAAGAGTTTTTATATATTTGATTTGGACAAAAATTAAATTTTTTGTGAAGTTTTGATTAGAAGGGGGTTCATTGCCTTGGTAGTTTTGTATACTTCTTGTTTGAAAAGACATTATTTAGTGTATATTGACTATTTTCAATTGAAGTTGATTTGAGTAGAAATACTTAAAGATTAAGTTCAAATTGGTATAATTTTTCTTGACCTTTCATCAATATTTAAATTATAGCAATTTTTGGAGTGGAGCTCATCTTCAAAGGTTTCATTACTTCCTTCCTTGTGAGTTTCTTGTTGAGGTCCCATTTCTAGTGATTGAGGGATTCAAATACCCTCTCTATCCCTTATATCCCATCTTTTCATAGGAGATAAAAGATTGGTTATTTGAATAAGCAATCTTTTATTTTATCCTTGTAAATCTTCTTGTAGGTAGCTTTTTTTTAGTAGTAAAGGGATTTAATCACCCTCTCCACCTACCATATCCCATCTCTTCATAGATATAGGATAGGAAAAGTTCTCCAATAATAGATAAGATAAGTTACTTCACTCACAATATAAAGAGAAGAAGAAAAAGAGAAGAGCAATCACTCAAGATACTATATTTCTAAGATAAGTCTTCAATTAAGCAATTTGATTGAATTTTTATTTTATTAAACTAATACAAGTTGTGGATTGAAGAGTGAAGGACGTAATATAAGAAAGAGCATTGAGAAACTAGATTTTAAGTAAGTTCCCTAGCTCTTATGAATTTATTTTAATTCTTTTAAGCTTAGCGGCTACACATAAAAGCAAGGAATAAGAGCTAGGAGTTGGAGGGTAGAATCTGGGAGGAAGACACAAGAGAGATAAGTCTTCAATCTTTCTTGTAGACATGGATGTAGAGAATAGATAAAACCTTTAATCTATTAGTTTTAAATCCTAACTTATATGAGAATATTTAGCTTGGATTGAATAGGGGGACATTAAATATTCATTGGCCTTCATTAATAAGTGTCAGGTTGGCTAGAGATACAACAAGGTGAGTTCTCTTTCAAAGTGGTGTGAATTGATTGCAAAGAATTTTTTTTATAATATAATTTTTATTGTTAATCATTATAATAGATAATTTTCTAACAATTTTTGTATGAAGAAATAAAAAAAATATAGAGAGCTTAAGCTCCGTGCCATCCTAGTACAAAATTTTTCTACACATTATTATTGGTTAAGATTACTCTTACACAGGGTCGTACTGTATAATAAGTAAAATTGAGAAAAGTATTACTTGAGGTGATACTCAAGCAATCATTCTCTCTTTATATGTTTCTATTTTATTTTATTTCTTTGTTAGAAGGTATTTTAAATGGATTGTAGGTAGATGGCAAAAATACTTTTTAAATTAATTATTTTAGGATTTGATATATTAAAATTATAAATTTAGATAAATATTATATCTATAATCACGCTAGATGCATCGTTCTATTAGATCTAGACAATCTAACTATTGAAGAAACACAATAAGAATAACACAAGTAAATAGAAATCAGCAAGGTTGCACATAAGAAAAGTGTGGAATGAGATGACTCTCTCTTCCAACACCCATTACTTATAGGTGGTGGTTGCTACCCTGAAAGACTTCTTCTACTATTTGACTTTTATACATATGCTCTTAGGGCACTTTGGCTTGTACCATAAAGATATCCAATGATCTTAGGATCATTTGGCATCTTACGTACCATGAGGGTATCCTATGCCATATACTAATTACTCTTATTTAGTCCTTTGGATATAACCTAGGAGATACTTTATCTTCTTGACTTTGACTCTTTATCCTTGACTGCATCTTATATTTATAGGATGCTCTTTCTATATGCCAAGGGTCAATCCTTTGATCATTAGCAACTTATCTAAGGTAATATCTTTTATTAAATATTTTATTTTATTTTTATTATTATCTATTTATCTTTATTTTTTTATCTCAACACTCCCATTTTGCTAATTATCAAAGGCTTTCAAATCTAATGCGTTTGTCAACATATGATGCCTATTTTTTACCAATGCCTTTGTTAACAAATCAACAAGCATGACTTTTATTGCACAATACTTCATGTCAATTACTTCCATTTCAATCTTCTCTCGTATGAAGTGATGTTGAATGTCAATATGCTTTATTCTTGAATGATGCTTTGGATTCTTTGTAAAAGCAAGGCATCCTTGATTGTCACACTTCATTGGAATTGCTTCCAATTGCACAAGTCGAATGTCCTTCAAAACTTGTCTTAACCATATTGTCTCCATTGCACCATGGCTTGCTGTCATGTATTCCGCTTCCATTGTCAACCTTGCAATTGTGGATTGCCTCATACAATTCCATGAAATTATTCCTATTCCAACAAAGAATACATAGCCCATTGTTGATTTCCTATCATGTACATCTCTTGCCCAAGCCGCATCACAATAACTATGCAAAGCAATATTATCACCTCTAAGGCACAACTTGAAGTCCAATGTGCCTTTTAAGTACCTCATGATCTTCTGGATAGTTGTCCAATGGATTGGTCATGCTTTTGACATGTATTGACTTATAACTTTAATCGCATCTTCAGCCTTATTGTTCCAAATAAATTTCTCCTTGCTTGTGAGTCATGTTAATAAAGCCGCAATCTTAGAATAATTCTTCATAAAGATTCTGTAAAAATTTACAAATCCCAAGAAACATTATATATCTCTAATTGATGATAGTTGTTTCTACTCTATAACAATTTGTATCTTCTTTGGATCCATAGAAATCTCATTTTTAAAGGCAATATATTCCAAAAACTTAATTAATAGTTGATGAAAAGAATACTTCTCTAATTTGGCATACAATCTATTTTTCTATAATTTTTCCATTACCATACATACATGATGTCCATATTCTTATTTGTTCTTAGAAAAGATCAAGATATCATCTAAGTAAATGACTACAAAGTCATCTAAATATTCTTGTAAGATATCATTCATCATATATTAAAAGATTGCAGGTGCATTTATAAGTCCAAAAGATATAACATTATACTCAAAATGTCCGTACCTTTTACAAAATGTTGTCTTCCATTGATCTCTTTCTTTGATCCTAACTAAGTTATAGGTGCCTTGCAAATCAATCTTTGTAAAAATCTTTGTCTGTCTTGATTGTTCTAATAATTCTAAGATTAACAGTAATGGATAATAATTTTTTATATTTATCTTGTTTAGGCATCAATAATCTACACACATATATAAAGAACCATCTTTCTTCTTCACAAATAAGATAGGAGCTCTTGTAGGTGATTTTGAATGTTTAATAAAAATTTTAGCTAGATTTTCATCAATATATTCTTGCAAGGCTGTAAGCTCTGTTTGTGAGAGATTATAAATTGGATCTAATAGAAGTTGAGTCATATCTTGTAATTCAATTGCACAATCATAGGTATGGTGTTTTGGTAATATGTCTGCTTTTTTTTTTCAAATACATTTTCAAGGTTATAATATTGATTAGGAATATCTTCTTTCAGTTGTTTTGTTGGATCTTTCATCAGAATAGCATATAATAAAAATGCAACTCCTTTCTATATTGCTTGTATAAATGCTTTAATTCTAAGAAATGAAATAATACTTCATTTTTTTTTTTAATATCTGAATCTTGAATAAATCTATTGCAAACTCCAATCAATATCAAGATTATGTAATTCAAACTAAAGGAGTCCAATTACAATAGGATTTGTTAGACGTTGAATAATGTTGAAGACAATATGTGATATTTGATCTCCTAATATCACTTCTAATGGTTGGAATTCTTCAATAGCATCTCTTAATGCAAGATTTTGTCCATCAATGACCTCAATGGATGTAAGATGTTTCTTTTTTATAAATACTAAGTTGTACTTGGTTGCAAAATTTTTATCTATAAAAAATATTGAGGCTCAAGTATCTAAAAGGACTTTAGCAAAAATCTCTAATTTTAAGATTTTTATATGTATATAAAGTATAAAATAGGATGTTAGATTTAGAGGTTAAATTTTTTTTTTTTTCTAGTACTTTAGATTTGGAGGTGTCCAATCGCAAGGTTCCTATTGTGGTTGAATGTCTTTGTTTTTTGACTTCTTCAATTTAGATATTACACCTTGTACATTAAATTTTCTAAATTTATTTGGACAATTTGTTGCCTTGTGATTAAATCTTCCACAATATAGACATAAATTCTCTAGTCGACGTCTAATCTTTTTTGCTAGCGTTAATGGCTTGAATTGGATTGCATCAATCTGTATGGATTCAAGATATGTTAATGGCTTCTTTAATATTCTTGAAGATATAGTAGATGTACTTTGATAGGTATTGTTGAAAATTGATCACCTCTCTTATTATAATTTAAATAGGCGATTGTCACAAATAATAGCTTGAGATGTGAATTCTTTTAAGCTTTCAACTCTTTGCATTGTGATTAATAAATTCTTTGCATTATCCTATAGGCTATAATAAAATCAAGTCATAAGAGTCATATTATTCCAATCGAGATCACAAGTAAGTTGTTGAAATTCTGCAGCATTAATCGCAACTGCAAGTTGTCTTTGTTGTAGGTTTTGAATCTTCCTTTCTGCCACCTTCTTTCAATCATTATCTCCAAATATAATAATAAATCTTTTCATAAAAGCCTCCAAATTATATAGGATCAAAAAATTCTTTTTCAACAATGGAGCAAATTCTGATCGAGTACTTCTTGATAAAAAGGTGCTAATAAAAGCAACTTAAGTAAATCTATTTAGATAATAAGAAGGATATAGTCATAAGTAAAGTCATACTTGTTGTGCAAATCCTCAAAAGTTGAATCTTGTTCCATCAAATTTATCAGGCATACTGGCTTTTGGCTCTTTTATAACAATCCTTGGAGCTTCTAGAGGAGTTATCTACATAGCTTGTCTAACACCTACTTTTCCCAATTGAATAATCTCTCATTGTAAACTATGAATCTCTCGCTTAGTTTTTTCGAATACTTGCTCTATTTGTGATTATTTTTTTGAGTTGTGAAGGAATGCCATTTTTTCTTGTATAATATCCAAAAGAGCTTGAAGATTTGCAACAGTCATAATTCTATTCTCTGTTTGTGAGGATGCACCTCTATTAACTTGATCTACTTCCATATTGATAAAAAAAAAATCAATAAGCCATCAATATAATATTTTGTATAGTAAAAAAAATATTTTTAAATAATATTAATTTAGAAGAGAGTAATCCAAAACCTCTAAAATGCAATGATATATCTTACAAAAGGAATAATCCACTCTTTTTAAAGAAAGATCAAATTATAATAAATAAGCATATTAGTCTAGAGGGAGGTAGTCTGCATTCTTCTAGAATACAATAGTATCTTGAAGAGGGATAATCTACTCTCTATCAAGGAATCAAATCTTTGATATGATTACATAAATAGTCTTTCTAAACTGTTAGAGATGCAAGATAGTAGATTAGCAAAGAAACAAAGAAAAGATTATAAAATTAGAATGATTTTTAAAACAAAGAAATGGATGGACAAGAATAAAGAATTAGATGATTAACAAGAACAAAGAACTAGATGATTAATAAGAACTAGAAACTAGATTAATATCAAAAAATAAGACAACACTTTGGATTGCTCTAAGACTTGTGATGGCAAGACTGAGGTGCACCTTGGTCTTACTTCTTGTTTATATTATAAGGCCTAAGTCCTATTGAATCTTCTAAGAATATCTTAAAAGATTTTAGAAGATTAAAGAAGATTCTAGAAAACTTAGGCAAGTTCAAAAAGACTAAAGAAGATTCTAAAAGATTTTAGAACGCTATAGAAGATTTTAGAAGATTAAAGAAGATTTTAGGAGGTTCTAGAAGATTATAGAAGATTCTAAAAGACTAAAGAAGATTCTAGAAGGTTCTAAAAGATTCTAAAAAATTATAAAAGATTCTAAAAGACTACAGAAGGTTCTAAAGGACTACGGAAAGTTCTAGAATGTAGTGGCTTAAAGTATGTCCGTGACAAGGTGCAACATCAATTGAGATAAAGAAGCCTTGATGAATCAATTCTATTGGAAATTAAAAAACAATATGAAAGATTTGTTATTATTACTTCTAAATCCACAATTGCTCAATGAAGCTATCAACCAAGCCCTAAAATGTGATAATTGATTATTTCAATGTCATCAAGATTAATGTTTATGGACTTTAGCAAGACAATATGCAATCCGATATATTCTTGTTATATCAACAAGTAGTCTAAATTCACATTTAGAAATAAAAGATATATAGCTTGATGTAATATATTTTAAATCTATTAGTCTATAAAAAAAAGAAGCATTGGATGGAAAAAAGTCTATATTTGTATTATGGCAAAGAAGGCTACAAGGCTTACAATTGTCTAAAGAAATAAAATCAATGCATCACCAAAATTAGGAGTGTAATTTTTTAGAAAAATGAAGATCTTTAGCCATAGTAGAAGCCATGTAGCTAGATAATTCAACATTATAAGACTATTTAGGTTCCTCTCTTTTTGCTCAATTAATTTATTATTTAATAATTTCTTTATATTTTGGCTCTCAAAAGCTTCAAGCAATTGCCTTATTAGATTTAGGGACATTTGTTTATTTCTTAGATGACACATTTACTAAGCTTTATAATATTCTTCTAGTATAGAAATCCAAACTCGTTCATATAGAAGTAATAAATAAACAATCTTTATCCTTTGATAGTGTCATCCATAAAACCACGCCTATAGAAGTGTCATTTGAAGATTATAGCAATTAAATTGTATTCAATGTTATTAGAATTCTTTCAAATTTTACTATTTTTGGACTTTCTTAGTTAAAAAAGTATAATCCATCTATAGATTGGAAGTTGCAAAAAATGACATTTTTTTATAGAAATCATTCCAAGAAAACTTTGTAAAAAATCACAAATTAGTAAGTCTTTATTTGTTGGAATAAGGACCTTTATACATCCTATGACTATAAATATAGATTATAAGAACTTGGAATATTTTATATCAGCTGGGATTCTTAATTGCTATCAAGCTCAATAAAATATGTCATATTTTTAATTTAACTTTGTTATTATTTATTGACTTAGGAAGCAATAAGGATTATTCAATGCTTTATCAAAAGAGATCATATCTTGTACCAAGGGCAAGAGAGGCAAAATTTTGAGAGTCCCACCAATGAATCTTAATTAATAGATTAGTTAAAATTATAATTTCAAATTATCTAAATACCAAAATATTAAGATTAGAGATTTTATTTGATCATTTAAGTATTTATTAGAATTTAAAAGAATTTATAAGTTACAAAAGTCTTATTAGAGAAAAGTCACAAAATTAAAGTCTTAACAAAACTTGGAAGCAATTATACTAATTGGTTTAGTATTTTTTATTAATTAAAAGAATTAGTATTTAGTTATTGAGACCAATGTCTATATTGGCCTTCTATCTACATATATCATTTATTAGAAACATGTAAATATTATTTAGTAGGTAAAAAAAGCATGAAAAATAAATCTTATATCTTTATAATTATTTATCTAAAAAATAAGATTTTTAGTTGAGTTAAATTGATTTTATTATTATAAAAAATCACCAAGGTAGAGTAAAATAGTTTTAAATTGATATTATTATCTTAAAAATATTATAGAGATTTTTAGAGTTTATTTAGAATTTATTTAGAATTTATTTAGAATTTATTTAGAATTTTTTAAGGAATTTTTAGAATAATTTTGAAGACTTTGGTAAAAAATAAGTTTTACCACCTTGGGAGCCATTATGAAGAAATGAAGCAAGATTTGAAGGCCATACAAAGTTCTTAGACTAATTGGATGTTTTTAAACACCATAATAAAGTCAAAAATACAAAAAAAAAAGTTTTACTAATAGCAAATAAGAGGACCAACAACTAGTGTAGTCCTTCTGGGAAGGAAGGTGCACAAGTTCCATATGGGTTGTGGAACCTTGGATATAGGTAGGAGGATAAGACTAAGGCCTTGTGGCCTCTCTAAGACACCTTTATACATTACTTGTGAGCCTTGGTGAAGTTTGAACTCATGATCTCTTAAGCAAGTTATCCTTGAGGTAAAAATTTTCTATTTAATTTTTCTATTATTTACCTTCTATCTTTGAACTATCATAATTTACTCAAAGTAATTTAGATTTACATATTTTTAATATCATTAGAAAGATAAAAAAATTATTTAATTAAAAATATAATTTTTATTTTTTACTTTTATTTTTTATTATATAAAAATATAGTGAACAAACTATGATCTAATTTTGGTTGTGTACTTGCTTGTTATCATTTATTTCACTTGTTTTGTATTGTTCTTCTCTTTGTTCTTACTATTTGCTTCCTTCACTTCACACCACCAATTACAAGCAACTCTTAAGTAAGCTCATCTTATAATTTAGATTGAGGGGTGAATTTTATCTACATTTTGGTTTGTTTGCTAGGAGGTGGTGCTTCTAATTGTATGGGTGAATGTGGAGTGAGTTAATGGTGATTGACCTTTTATGTAGGCTTTTTAAGTGGACATTTCAATTCTATTCTCCATTATTGGTAAGTCTTCTACCTCTCTTCATTGTTATTATAAATAAATCTTTTATCATTTATACTCAAAAAAAAAAAAAAAAAAAAAAAAAAATCTATTTTTAAATAGAAAGTGATTTAAATTTAAATCAAAAAATTAAAAAATTAAAAAATTAAAAATAAAAATTATTTTTTTAAAAAAAAATTTAAAAAAAAAATTATTTAGAATAATAATAAATCAAAAATAAAATAGAAATAAAAATAATAATATTATTTAACACAACTTGACAAAATCAAATGGATAATATTATTATTAAGATAAATATATTAAGATAAATATTTATTAATAATTACAAAATAAAACTTAATTAATAATTTTAATTTTTATTTTATTTTTATTTTTATTTTTATTTTTTATTTTGATTATGTATCAATTTATTTTATTTTATTTTTTTGATTTTTATTTATATTTTTATTTATATTTTCTATTTTTATTTATCTTTTTATCTTTAATTTTCTTATCTTATTTAATTCTTATTCTTATATTTATTTTTTAATATTATTATTTTTTAATATTAATGATAAGTTTATATTTTAATATAAGTTTAATATTTTTTATTTCTTTTTATTTTTTTATTAACTTAAATTTTATATAATATTATTGCTTTTAATTTTAAGTAATATTTGATTAAACTACTATTAATTTTAGCATTATTTGGTGGTTTTTTTTTTATGTAGTTGTTACTTTAAAAACATAAAAAATAGGATTTAAGTACAACTTTAAATATAAAGACTAATATTAATAAGTTTCAAACCTTAGTTTTTCAATTTATTTGAAATTTTAGACAAAAGGAAGGAAGGAACACAACTTGATAAAATCAAATGGATTTCAAATTTTAATTCTTCAATTTATTTGAAAGTTTAGGAAAAAGAAAAAAATAAAGAACATAGCTAAGAAAAACTTAGTGGATTCCAAACCTTAGCTTTTCTTTTTATTTGAAATTTTAGATACATTTAGAAGAAGCACAATGGAACTTGCTATCCTAAAAATAATATCTTAACCATTCTATCACCTTGTAGTATAATTGAATACTAAAATATTCAATTTTATATACTAGAAATTTTTCCAATCTATCTTTTTTCTTAAAAAGAACTTGGTTGTGTTTGTGATAGGTGCTTTAATTTTTAGATATTTTATGGAAAAGTGAAGTTGAGTTAATTGCAGGCATGACTTTTTTTTGGCATTGAACTTATACTTGTGGGAAGTGATGACTCCTATGACGCATAGTTATTTATTACATATTTTCTTACAAGTTGCCTTTTATCTAATTTATCTAATTTTTATGGTATTCATATATTAAAAATTTTAAATTACTTGTATTACTCTTGGTTTTATTTTTCAATCTCTAATTGTGAAATAAATTCTAACTAATGGATGTTTCTACCATTTTAAGATTGGTACAAGATCTTAATTTAATATTGACTTGGGATACATATATCACTTGTGAGAAAGATTTAATTATTGGATGATATCATTATTTTGAGATCAACAGAGGATTTCATCTTAATATATAATTAATCCATATGCCTCACAAATAGGTAAGAAGAAAAAAGACTTATGTTATTTCACAAAAATAAATTAAATATATTACAAGTTCTTAGATTTATTTTGGTTGTCTAAACTATCTGTTAGATCTTCTTCCATCTTAAGTGAATAACTTAGAAATAATATATTTAGTTGTATGCCACTTAAACTTAAGTCTAAGATAGCTTATCCATTTATTGACTATGTTTTACAATCTAGATGTATTTTATAAAACCAAAAAGAGATAAAACCTATAATTATAAAAATCCATGTCTTAGAAGAATTTTGTAACAAGATATTACAAGCTTCTATTTGAATAGAGTATAGTAGAGGCCATCCTTCAAAGCCTCAAATAGAGCCTTCATCCTTTCTAATTTCAGGCACTAATGTAACAAATGGAGGTAATTAACATCTTTCTACAAATATCTAAATTGGTTTCATGATATTGCATAAAAGGCTACCTATTATTGTACCTTTGGAATCACAAGGAGCAAAAATTCTATCTAATCTTCCAAGGTTTAGTAGATCTATCAATGAAGATCCAATAATTCAGATAGAATGGTTTGTAGAAGTATTGATCACTAATTTAATGACCAATCATAGATACTATTTGATATGGTTTTGAACAACTTTAACAGATTTTGTATATGTATGGTATAGATTCCATATAAAAAAATCCTTTATTATATGGGATTAACTCTTAGCAACCTTCTTTTATGAATTTAGATCCATAATTGGCCAACAATAAGCTCTTTCAGCTTTAACAAATATTAGACAAGGTTCTTCTGAAGATATTATGTCTTATATAAGGCAATTTTGTGTGGTATATATTCAATATGTTGATAATCTTTTAAATGAAGATACCATAAGATACTACTTTATTCAAGGTTTTGTCATACCTTCTATAATTTGAGATATATTAAACAAAAGACCTAAGGATCTAAAAAGAGCTATTCAAGCTACTTTGGAGGTAGAAATCATTAATAAGAATAGTGATTGTTATAATATTATGATATATTTATATAGTGAAAAGCATGAATAAGAATAATTTCTACTTAATATTTGATTATCTTGATTCAATAGGAACTTAAGATACTTAAGAAAAGACTTATGAAAGCCTCTTAGATTATTTTCTTGCTTTAATAGCTAATAGATAAAAGTTAGTTATTAAGTTTTTCTTTTAGGTTGTAAAAACTCTTTCATGGTTTTAAAAAAGCCATAAGTTAATACAAATAGGATAGGGCAAGTAAAAAGTTAGTATGATTAATACTAGGATTAAATTGAGGATAGGGTTGAGCTTAAAAACCCTTAAAATAAGTTAGATTGATATCCAAGGGTTGAGCATAAATGGGATAGGGTTGAAATTAAACCTTTAGCCACAAAAATGGCCACTAAGAGCAAGAAATTGGGTCATTCAAAGATTTATAATTAAGGTTGAATAATTAGCTTAAAGAGCATTTCAAAGACATTAAGCTTATTTCTTTAGGATTTGGAAGGACTTAGAAATCAATATCTAAAGTCAGGATTTGTACTAGAGGTTAAGTTTTATGCAATAAAATTAAAGCTAGCACTTTTGGCCATTCTGTACAATTGATATAACATCTATTGTTGAAATTTTGACAATGTGTGGTTAATTCAGTGTGCTAAGATTGAGTAAAGAATTTTGACACTCTAATAGTGCATTTGGGATTTATTCAATCTTTAGTACAAAGAGGTATTGGAAGTTGGCAGTATATGATTAATTGGGATTTCTATGATATCTACAGATCTATTAATCAAATTAAGATGAAATTTTGTACAATATTAGAAGATTTGAAGGACAAGCTATATACCAATTTTTAGCTGAAGTTAATAGTTATAAAAGGAGAAATTACTACTAGGATATCTACATCAACCTTTAAGCTGGCGGCCAAGTGATATTAATATGGGATTTGGTTCATTTATCACAATCTGTAACTTGGATTGGATTGAAACTTTTTAAGCTTGTATAAGACTTATATTTTCACTTATATACAAAGTTTTATACCAAGTTGATGATTAGATTAGAAATTATAGCTTATTGAAGTTTACTGAATAAGTTTAGGATTTGTAAGGATAAATCTAGTTGCTTAATTGTAACAAGTAACAAGGCAATTGGGATTTATATGTGGATGAAGTTATAAGGAGGAGTGTTTTTAAGCACTTTGTATTGACTTAAGCACTCTCATATTGATATTCAATCAAATTCTTCATATACGGATAAAACCTATCAAGGATTCTTGGATATTTGTGAACCACATCTTCACCTTCTACAGCTAGGTGCCCAATGTATTCTCAAACAAGGCAACACGTAATATGACATCGTATGCTTAGAAGGGCAAAAGAACCAATATCAACTTTCATATCCTTGCAACATTGACCTATAGAATTCCATCAACATTTAGCTTTAAATTTCTTCTTATTAAAAAAAAAACTTCAATAACTGAATAATTATAATATCTACTTTAATTTTCTTTAAATCCTCCCATAAGTCATATGACTTGATCTAATTCTCACTTTTAAGTTGAATTGAAGGATAAAATTTAAGGTTGGAAACTCTAGGTCTTTTAGATTCTTTATTAGAAAAAAATTCTTTTGTCTCAATATTTTTCTTTAAAGTTCCTAAGAATCTACTTAGGCTAGATTCTAGCACTTGAGATAATTATTTAGAATCTCTAACATTGGCCATTGCCTCCCTTGTGACTTCATTTAAATTTGAAAAGTGAAAAGAATATTTTGAATTATTTTCACTATCAATTGAAGTAGGAGAGGAGAAACTAGAGTACGTAGACGTTGTTATAATTGCCAAGGCTAGCATCATAGATGGAGTGAATTAATGGTGATTGATCTATAATATGGATTTTTTGAATGAGCATTTCAATTCTATTTTCTATCATTGGTAAGTCTTCTATCTCTCTATATTGTTGTCATAAACAAATCTTTTATCAATTATAGTAAAAGAAAAAAGAAAAAAGAAAAAAAAGAAAAAAAAGAAATTCTATTTTTAAATAGAATGTGATTTATTTTCTAATTTCTATTAATTAATTTTTATATATTTAGTAGTTGACTTTGAAATTTTGTAAAGTTATGTATCTTATTGTTAGCTTTCTAATGAGCTATCATACATTAGATTTGGATCAAAATTGGATTTTTGGTAAATTTTTTATTAGAAGATGGTTCACTACCTTCATTGTTTGCTCCCAAGAGTGATTTGCTCTCGGATTTTTATCAATCAATTTTTATGTGTTTGTTATTTGACTTTAAAATTTTTGTAAAGATGTGCATCTTGATGATAGCTTATTAAAAAACTATTATATTTGATTTGGACCAAAATTGAATTTTTAATAAATTTTTGATTAAAAGGGGGTTTATTACCTTGATAGTTTTGTATACTTTATGTTTGAAAAGGAATTTCTTAGTGCCTATTAACTATTTTCAATTAAATTTTTTTGGAATAAAAATATTTGAAAGATAAGCTTTGAGTGGTGCAATTTTTATTGAATTTTTCATCAATACTCAATTTGGGGCAATTTTTAGAGTAGAAAAGGGTTGCTACCTTAGTTGAATTATAATTGAGAGGTAGAGCTCATTTTCAAAGGTTTCATGACTTCCCTCTTTAGAAACTTCTTATTGAGGGTCCATCTCTAATAGTTGAGAAATTTGATCACCCTCTCTATCCCATATATTCCATCTTTTTATAAGAGACAAAAGATTGGTTATTTGAATAAACAATCCTTTACTTTATCCTTGTAAATCTTCTTGTAGGTAGCCTTTCTTTAGTAGTAGAGGAATTTAATCACCTTCTCCATCTACCATATTTCTTCTCTTCATAGGTGTAGGATAGAAAAGATTCTCCAATAGTAGATTAAACAAGTTACTCCACTCACAACACAAAAAGAAGAAGAAGAAGAAAAAAAAAAAAAAAAAACAATCACTCAAGATGCTATACTTCTAAGATAAGCCTTCAATTAAGTAATTTGATTGAATTTTTATTTCATTAAATTAATATAGATTGTAGATTGAAAAATATGATATACAAGATAAGAAGTGGCACTAGGAAGCTAAGTTACAAGTGAATTCTTTGGATCTTGTCAATTTATTTCAATTCTTTTAAGTTTAGCGGATATACATAAAAATAAGGAGTCGGAGCTAGGAGTTGGAGGATAGAATCTGGGAAGAAGACGTGAGAGAGATAAGTCTCCAATCTCTCTTATAAACATAGGTGTAGGATGTAGATAGAATCTTTAATCTACTAATTTTAAATCCTAAGTCTTATTGATAATTTTTAGCTTGGATTGATTAAAGAGACACTATATATATACTCACCTTCAGTAACAAGTGTTAGATTGGCTGGAGATGCAAGAAGGTGAGTTCTTCTTCAAAATGGTGTGAATTGATTGCAAAGAATTTTTTTTATAATGGAACCTTTACTATTAACCATTGTAGTAGATAAATCCCTAGCAACTTTTGTGTAAAGAAATAAAAAAAAAAAAAGAGCTCACACTCCTAGCTGTTCTAATATAGAATTTTTCTTCATATAATTATTGATTAAGATCACTTCCACACAAGGTTGTATCATATAATAAGTAAAGTTGGAAAAACATTGTTTAAGGTAATACTTAAGCAATCATTCTCTCTTTATTTGCCTCTATTTTATTTTCCTTTCTTATTGAAAGGTATTTTAAATGGATTGTAGGTGGATGGCTAAAACTTTTTAAGTTAATTTTTTAGGGATTGGTATGTTATAATTATGAGTATAGGTGAATGTTATGTCTATAGTCATGCTAGATACATTATTCTATTATATTTAGACAATCTAAACTAATTCTATCCATAGAAAATCTAAAAAAAATTCTTAAAAATCCCACTACAAAATTTAGAGGAATTAAGGTCCAATGATTAGACAAACAAGACATACCTACAATATCACAAGACATATTTGTATTCTATCTATTGGAACTAAATCCTAACCAAGTAGTAGAAGAAGAAAGATTAGACTCAGAATGCTTTAATCATGTTATAGAAATAAGTCAAGAAGGAAAATAATTAAGACTTAATTTTCTTTCAATGGATTTTGATAGGAAAGCCTCTCCAAATCCTATACCTATAAATTTCTTAGTTCAGCCAAGAAGTTTGCTTATTGTAATTCTAAAAGGATTGTAAGCAGCTCCAATGTCTCACAATTTTCCAATCTTTGAAAGAACTAGGGATAACGACCCAACAATACATGTAGAAAGGTTCATGGAACTTCTCACAACATGTTTGATAATTAATCTCAGATATTATCTTGTATAATTTTTGAGTAAGTTAGAAGATGGAGCTTATGAATGGTATAGAAATCATCTCCCTCAAACCTTTAAAAATTAGGACATGCTCATGAGAGCATTCTTAGAAAAGTTTAGACTAGAAGTGGGACAAAGTAATGCCCTCACAATCCTTTTTTTTTTTAGACAAGAAAAAAGAGAGCAGATTGATAAATATATTTAGCAATTTGAACTAGTAGTAAATTGGTTTATATGAATCTTTTTCAAGGACAATACTTTCATCTACTTTTTTATCTAAAGATTTAACACGGAGGGCACAATTAAAAAATATCCCTAAAAGAAGGCCAAAAAATATAGAGGATGCCAAAAAGATAGCATGGATGATTGAAAACATTGAGAAACAATAAGAGATGATGTGGAAGAAAAAAGACTATAGAATCTCAAGTTTTATACCAATCTATTCTCAAAATGTAGATAAGTCTCAAAAATATCCTTATGGAACTGTGAAAAATCAATTTCAACCTATAAATTATTATCTTACACCATAAGAGGTTAGACTACCACCTAGCCTCCTAAAATTGATACATCTTAAAGATAGAAATAGATAGAAGGAAGAATTTAAAAATAAAGTCTTTCAAAACCAAAGAGCATTAAAAAATGAGTTGGCACAAGAGATAAAAACCATACAAGAATAAATGATCTTTTTAATCAAAGGCCAAAATCCAAACCAAATCTCACCTTCCCTAGAATCTGATAGACACACTTCAGGATTGTGGTATATTAAATATAATCAATCAAGATATACTAGCTAATTTTATTCAAATCTATAAAATTATCAATATAATCTTAGATAGCAACAATCTTATGTTCCCTTTCACAGAAGCCAAGTCAATATAGGATCTAATTTTCATCTATAAAGCCATGATTATCCTGATCAAGGTTTTAAAAAGCAATTAAGACCAAGGCAGGAAGTACATCATCTTTGTGGCAAAAGGCACCTATTTTATAGTTGTTGGATAGAAAATAGAATTATTTATAGAAATTGTGGAAGAAACCATCTTACAAATGTATGTAGGCAAATTAGTAAGATATTTTCTTTAAATTTTCTACAAGTGAATTATTATCAATAAACTCAAGATCAATTGAAGGGGGCAAGAAACCAAAGTTTCAACAACACCTTAAAACCTCCAAATCTAATTTATGACTATAGCATTAACTGTTAAGATCAACATCCTCTCTTAAGTTTAAATACTAAATAGGGATTCATTCATTTGAACAATGGTCATTCTCAATATGGCCAATAACATGATGGTTAAGGCTTTCAAGATGTAAGATTTGTAAACTAGATCAATGGTGAAATGATTGGAAAATAAGCTTCTACCTCCTTTGTAATAATCTAGCTTATATTTCTTGAGTCAAATTTGATTATATATGAATTGTTCCAATGTAAGGTGCAAACACCACCTATGATGCCAGCCTTGGCAGTTATAACAAGGTCTATATATTTTAGTCCTCCTCCTTCTACTTTAATTGATAGTGAAAATAGTTCAAAAGATTCTCTTTACTTTTCAAATTTAAACAAAGCCACAAGGGATACGATAGGTAATGTTAGAGATTCTAAGGAATTATCTCAAGTCCTCAAACCCAACTCAAATAGATTGTTAGGAATCTTAAAGAAAAATATTAAAATAGAAAAGTTTTCTTTTAAGAAAGAATAGAAAGGACTTGAAGTTCTCAACCTTGAATTTAATCCTTCAATTTGACTTAAAGGTGAGAATGAGGTCAAGTCATATGATTTATGGGAGGATTTAAAAAAAATTAAGGTAGATATCTCAATTACTCAATTATTAGAGGTTTTTGCTTTAATAAGAAGAAGCTTTTAAATAAGCCTTCTCATTAAAAGATAACAATAATTTAAAGCAAAAATCCCAATTTATATTAGAAGAATTCAAGTGGCTTAAGAAGTGAAGGCAATAGAAGTAGAGGTATTTATAGTAGATAAAATCATATCTTTTACTATTATAGATAGACATAGTGGTTTGAATATTATATGAGTGAGATCTATAAAAAAATTAAGACTTAATATCACTAGTCATATTTCTTTTGTAATTAATATGGCTAATCAAAGCTAAGATATATCTTTGGAACAAATTAGTGGTTGTAGGATGAGGACAGAAGGTGAAGAATGTTCCTTCACTTTTCATGTGATTCACATGCATCCTAGCAAAAATTCATATCCAATATTTCTAAGTAGACCATTGTTGTATTGTAATTGCTTACAGTATATAAAATCCAGTCAAATTATATAATATGTTCATAGATTCTAATATAAGTTAGAATAATTAGAAAAATAAAATAAAAAGAATTGGTGTAAGAAACATTATTTTAGATTTTTATTTAGTTTGATTATGACATTTAAATTATATAGGATCTAAATATTTAGTATAAAGCCTTGAGAGGCAATTGGAATCCAAAGAAGAATAATTAAATTATTAAGAGGCTTATTTAGAAGGATGAAAATAAGTTATGGATGAATGAAGGCAAAGAATGAAGTTCTTCATTCCTATTGATCAATGGTCATGCTCAATAGGCTTTGAGGAGGCTGCTCCTTGGAGAATAAGGATTTTGGCAACTTCAAAAAGAGCATTTGAAATTTAGAGATTAGGATTAGAAATCTTATTTTTTATACTATAATTTTGGTATAAGAATCAAGAAATTTGGAATTTTTGTAAAGAAAGAATAGGCACTTGAAATTAAGATGTATAAATTATACCTATTGTGACTCTTTTGAGGATTGGAGGAGTTATACATGAGCTTTTGGAGATTGAGAGGTGTAATTCGAGAGGTGATTTCAAGATCTACATTTAATGAGGAAGAATTATTATAATTGAAGTTCTAAAGAAGGAGATATTAGGAGTCAAAGATAGCAAATTGAATTCCAAGGTAGTAAGTAGGCCATTTTGGGATTTGATAGGTCATATGGGATTTACCATATCTTAAGCTTCCAAATGAATATTTGTCTAAAAATTTCTAAGATGGTGTATTATTATATTAAAAAGCTACATATTAAAGTTTTATAATATTTGGACTTTTAATATGTGAGATATGAAGAATTTAATATACATATGTTTGTAAATAAGGGTTTGAAGCTATTGTTAGGATAATTGATTGAGGAAGTAAGAATTCCAATATCATCTATGGGCCTCAAAAAACCTAATTAAAATCCTTATTCAATCTCAAAGATTTTTTTTAGCCAAAATCTCACCTCATTCTTCAGAAGATGAGATTTTGAATCTCCAATCATATAAAGAGTTCAAAAAGAAAGATAAGATTTATTGATTTGGTAGCAAGCGAGAGAGTTCACTCAAGAATGGTTTAATCAATCCCATTAGGATATATAGGTCTTAAACTTTAGGATTACAAAGATGATAGAGAATTCACTCAATGATTGAAAAATCATTCTACTTCAAGTAGAGATTAGGTTGTAAGTGTTAACTTCATAGATGGTTTTGCCTCTTGGCAAAATCATGAAGAAGAAGTGGATTTAGCAACCCTGATAGATGATATTAAATATAAAGATGCCTTTGTAGTGAACTTTGATGGCACTCAAGTTCATGAATTATATAAATTAATAAAAAAAAAAAATCTTTTTTTATCTTTATAATTTAAATAAATTTTTAATAGTCTTATGGCTAGAAATGATATAACCAACTACCCACAAATATCAAATGATTGGTATAGAGGATCCACAAAATAATTTCATGTGTATGACCTTGATTACAAATTGATGGATGTATCTTTAGAGAATAAAGATCCAAAACCAATCAAAATTAGAGATTAATTCCCAAAGGATGAATTATTAAGTTACAAGTCATTAATTATAGAATATAGGAATGTATTTGCTTGGTTTTATAAAGATCTCAAGGACATACCTTCCAAAGTAGTCCAACATCATATTCCACTTCTTTGTAATTCAATTCTCGTCAGACAAAAGGAAAGAAGAATGAATCCTAACTTATAATTACTTATCAAAGCTAAATTGGAAAAATTCCTCCAAGCCAAATTTATTCAACCCGTGGAAATTACGGATTGGATCTCACCAATGGTGTTAGTTAAGAAAAAAAATGAAAAACTTTAAGTATGCATAGACTATAAGAAGCTTAAAAAGTACATCTAAAAGGATGAATTTTTCCTCTCATTTATAAATACCATCCTAGAAGAGGTGGCTAGACATTAATTATATATATTTATGGATGGATATTCAAGTTACAATCAAATTTCTATAGCTCTAGAGGATCACTACAAAACAACCTTTATTACACTTTGAAGCACCTTCATCTATGTGATCATGCCTTTTGGACTTTGTAATGCTCCTTTGGCATTTCAAAGGGCAATATCATATGTCTTCTCAGACTTGCTACACAAATCAATGATAATGTTAATTGATAATTTTAATACCCAGTCTTTTAAGACCACATATCATGACTATATAAAGTCTTATCTTAAAAGGTATAGAAAAGCTAAGATTATTTTAAACCTTGATAAAATATTCTTAGCAATTAAAAAGAGAGTCCTACTTGGATACATAATATTGAAAAATGGTGGAAAATCAGACTTAGAGAAGATCAAAGTGATTATGGAATTAAAACCTCCTTCAACAATAAAGGATGTATAAAGAACCTTAAAGCATATTGGATGGTATTGGAAAGTGATACATGACTACGCTACCATTTCCATACCTATTACTAAATTTCAATACAAAGATGTGAAGTTTGAATAGAGTGAAAAATGTCAAGAGACATTTGATATTCTTAAGACAAATCTTAATTCATATCATATTTTAAGACCACCGAATTGATCATTATCTTTCCATGTGCTTTGTGATCCTTTGTTTGTGGTGGTAGGAAATATCTTGTATCAAGCAAGTAGAGAAGGAGGCAAAGACTACCTCATAGTCTTTGTAAGTAGACAATTAAATCGTACAGAGAAGAATTATACTACCATGGAACAAGAATGCCTTACTATACTTTTTTCTATTTAAAAATTTAAATACTACCTCTTAAATCCAATAGTGTTTTTTGTAGACCACATGGTAATCAAGTACTTTATTAATAAGGCGGAATTAATTTCACTCACATATAGGTAAAATGATTTTTTATTAATTCATTTATATACTCACTTTACTTATCTCATTCAAAAGTAGTTCCTCACACTACAAGCAATCTAATTAAACTCCAAGAAATGGAATCTTAATTCATGTTAAAGGTCAAAATGTGACTCTATTAATTCAGTCCTCTTTCAATGGCCAAAACAGCACCCTTGTATATTTTAACTTTAAATTTAATATACATAATGCATTACTATATCTCAAGGGCTTTCTATGGACATAAAATCCACTCAAAACAAATAAGAATTGCAAAAGTTATAAAGCCTTAAAGATACAATGCTCATTCATCCACTAATTTGTCATCATTCATCTAATCTTTCATCCAATGTGATTTTCATCTATCTTACAATTTTCATCCAAAAGAATGCACATCCATTCATTAATTGTCATTCATCTATTCTTCATCCAAAATAAAATTCATCCGTTATATACTTTTTATTCATCCAATATTTCTCTAATAGTGTCCAACATCCATTCACTCTTCCTTACATTCATCCAACAATAAACTGCACTTGTTCTACATCCATTTGTAACTTCAAATTTTTTGAAGGAAAATTTTTATTATGCCTCCTTTTTTTAATAATTCATAACTAATTCATTACCACTCGGATCTAAGTATGCCATGCACCCTTGCAAAGCTAATTCAAAGACCTATCAAAGAAAATTATCAAACTAAGGTAGTAGATGCACCTTGCTCCATCAGCTAACGCCCAATAACCTCCATTAATAGAACATAAGAATTAGATATCTATTCTTTAGAAATTCATAAGTAATTCAATTCTTATCCAAATTATTATTCCAGAACCATTCCAAAAATCTACTTAAAATATATATACAAGAAAAATTTTATATCTTAGGTTTGTGCTTACCCTAATCCAGCAACCTTGCTCCAAAACCGGTAGTCAAACCTAGCAAACTACCGGTAGTCAAACCTAGCAAACCACATCTACCTCAAACCAGTAGCTTAGATTCAATGCACCTAGGTAGACATAATACTAAGATTATGTACCTAATATTTGGAAATTCATATCGAATTCATTACTCAATCAAATTACAAGTTCTAAATGGCTATAGAAAGCCAAAAAAGAGATCTACTAGGAAAAATTATAATCTTATCTTAATTCCGCAGATCAGACCCAATAGCCGCCACCTGACTGAACGCATCATTTCCTACTTCAACTTTGGAATTTCATAACTAATTGCTCACGTCTTCAAATCACATATAAGAAATGGCTATGAAAAGCTAGCAAAGAGATCTACAAGAAAAATATATTGAAATTTATATTAAAATTAATAACTTAAGTATTTTGGCCGCCTTTTCCAAGAGCTTATAAAGGACTCAACCTAAGAACAAAACCTCATCACCTATATCCTAAAGAAAAGAGAAACACACTCTAGAAAGACACACCAAGAGGAGAGAAAGAGGAATGAGAGGAGGAGGGGCGGCCATACCAAGCAACCTTCTTAAAACCCTAACCACCAAGCCTTCCAAGTCAAAAGGGAGAATCCTAAGTGGTCCTCTTTTACTATTTATCCAAATGGCCTACTTTCTATTACACACATAAGGTTGATCCTTCTTTTACCATATCCTTTTTTATTCTTTTAACTTATTATTAATCCAAATAATTATCTATCCATTATTCTATTGATTTCTACTTAATAGGTCTTTGTTCTCTATTGCATTCACCTTAAATTTAAATTTAAAGTCATCCTTGTCTTCAACTTGATCTTGTAATCATCTTCACCTTCTTTTCGCCTTTACTTGATCTTCAAAATTGCCGCCAATTTCTTCTCTTGATAATTCAAAATTTCTTCCATTAATATAAAGTACTTTCTATTGATAAAATCTTTGCTAATCTAAAAAGCTAAATTGGATAATTTTAATTTTAATTTTAATTTTTAAAAAAGTTAATCATCAAGTTTTTTCTAACTCTCTAATTAAAATGCTACATGAATCAAAATCCACGTCAAAGATGGTTAGATGGCTACATCCTACTTCCAACGAATAAGTGAGACTATTCTAAAGACAATGCACCTTATTTATTAATTTCTAAGGCTATCTTCTTATTAATTCTATCCTTTAATTAAGTTTTTATTCTAACTACTATGTGAGTTAAGATTTTTGGTTCACACCATTTTACCAATTGAATTTGAAATCCCTTCTCTTTGAATTGTCTTGACAAAAAGATTGTCAATTAAACAATCTTTGATGGATAGATTGGAATATCTAGAAGGTTTAAATGAGGTCAGCAAACATAGTGCTCAAAATACAAAGACTATATAAAGAAGAAAAAAATTACCTTTGACAAACAACGTAAGATCAAAATTCTTACGATTGGCATATTGGTTTTTTTATAAGATGCTAGGAGATTAGATTTCCTAGAAAAATTTGATGCCTTATAGTAGGACCCTTATATAATTAAAGAAGTCTTCTCAAACAATTCAGTTTGGTTGCAAGTACTGATCAGAGAAGATTTTTCTACTAGAATTTTTGGGAATAGATGTAAAGAATATAAAGTGTGATTTGTATCATACATAAAAAGAAAATACCTTATCCTTATATTCATATTATATAAAGCAAAAAAAATAAAATAAATTAGAGTATTAAAACTTGTGATTTTGTATCTAGTAAACATCCAAGAGGAGTTGAAATGTTGGTCACAAGAGAGGTTGGTACTAAAGCATCCCGGATTTAAAACCAATTGGAAAAATTGGCTATTCCAATGAGCTAGTATTAATGTATGAAAAGACCAACTTTGACACCCAATGGATATATAGGCCTTAGAAGCTTGATGTCAAACTCTTTTTATATTGAAGGAGAATCTAAAAATATTATCTTTTTATTTTTTATTTTTTAGCTTTGATTTCTTTTTTTCTTATAATTATTAATTCTTAGATTATACTTAAATTTTTTTCTCTTTCTTCTTTGATTTTATAGAAGAAGAAGAAAAAAAAACTACTTTAATTTTTTTTATTAATAGTAACTTATTCATTCTTATCTTAAATAGTTGTTAAAATCTGTATAAAAAATTCTTCTATTCATTCAATAGCATTCTAAGAGGTCAATTTGAGGTTCTTTTTTTTGTAAGTTGTCTTAAATAGTCGCCATTTATAAATCATCAAATTGACTCATTAGTAGTTTTAAGACAAAAAAATATATTTACAATATCAAAACTACAATTATGAAGTAAAGATGTATTTAGAGGATGCTAAATGAAGGAGAATAGTGTTAGTGAGAAAGAAATGGAGTCTTAGTAAGTCTTAGAGGCAATTATCTTAGTTAATTTAGTATTTTCTTTTATTTATAAGAATTAATATTTAGTTATTGAGACCAATGTCTACATTGGCCTTCTATCTCTATGTATCATTTATTAAAAATATATAAATATTATTTATTAGATAGAAGAAGCATGAGAAATAAACCTCATATCTTTATAATTATTTATATAGAAAATAGGATTTTTAGTTGATTTAAATTGATTTTATTATTATAAAAAATCACCAAGGTAGAATAAAATAGTCTCAAAATTGATATTATTATTTTAAAAATATTAAAATTTATTTAAAATTTATTTAAAATTTATTTAAAATTTATTTAGAATTTTTTAGGAATTTTTAGAACAATTTTGAAGATTTTGATAAAAATGAGTTTTACTACCTTGGGAGCCATTATGAAGAAATGGAGCAAGATTTGAAGGCTATACAAGGTTTTTAGACTAATGAGATATTTTTGAATATCATAGTGAAGTCAAAACATCAAATAAATGAATTTTACTAATAGAAAATAAGAAGACCAGTAGCTAGTATAGTCCTTGTAGGAAGGAACGTGCAAAGAATAAAGAAATGGTGTAATGCTAACTATGACATATGGTTCATTTGGCGCATATTAGAACATAAACAAGTTCACAAGGGATGGATGTCTTGTTGTAATATGTTTACATGGTGAAAAACATGAACGAGAATAATTTCTACTTAATATTTAATTATCTTGGTTCAATAGAAATTTAAGATACTTAAGAAAATATTTATGAAAGATTCTTAGAATATTTTTTTATTTTAATAGCTAATAGATAAAAATTAATTATTAAATTTTTCTTCTAGGTTATAAAAATTCTTTCACTACTTTTAAAAAGCCATAAGTTAATAAAAATAGGATAAATAGTTAATACGGTTGATATTAAGATTAACTTTAGGGTAGAGTTCACCTTAAAAATCCTTAAAATAAGTTGGATTGATACTCGGGGATCAACTATGTATGGAATAGGGTTGAAATTAGCCCTTTACCCACAAAAATGTCCACCAAGGGCAAGGTATTAAATCATTTAGAGATTGACAATTAGGATTGGAGAGTTAGCTCTAAGTTCATTTTAAAAATGCTAGATTTATTTTTGTAGGATTTGGAAGGACTTAGCAATCGCTATCTAAAATCAAGGTTTGTATTGGAGATTAAGTTTTTATGCAATAAAGTTAAGACTAGCACTTTTAATTATTGTGTGCAATTGAAGTGATATCTATAGTTGAAAATTTGAAAGTATGTAGATAATTGAGTGTGTTAAGATTAAATAAAAATTTATAACAATCTAGTAGTGCAATCAAGATTTACGTGATCTTTAGTACAAAGAGGTATTAGAAATTGGTAGTTTAGGATTGTTTAGGGTTTCTACAATATCTAAAGATTGATAAGTTGAGTCAAGATGAAATTTGGCATAATATTAGAAGACTTAAAGAAC
This sequence comes from Physcomitrellopsis africana, assembly GCA_036785485.1. Lineage (NCBI taxonomy): Eukaryota > Viridiplantae > Streptophyta > Bryopsida > Funariales > Funariaceae > Physcomitrellopsis > Physcomitrellopsis africana. Next base: position 50,533 of record JAWRVF010001192.1, on the reverse strand, counting down.
AAGCTATATATCAAATTTTAGCTAAAATTAATAATTGGAGAAGGAAAAGTTATTACTAGGATATCTACATCAACTTCCAAGTTAGCCACCAACTGACATTAGTGCGGTTTTTGGTTAATTTTTGACAATTTGTAAGTTAGATTGGACTCAAACTTTTTAAACATATAGAAGACTTATATTTGCATTTGTGTACAAAATTTCAAATCAAGTTGAAAATCAGATTAAGATTTATAGCTTACTAAAGTTTACTCATTAAGATTAGGATTTGTAAAGAGAAATCAAAGTTGCTTAATTGTGACAAGTGACAAAGCAATTGGGATTTATATGTTGATGAAGTTATCAAATTGACTCACTAATTATTTTAAGACAAAAGAATATATTTAAGTACCAAAATTATAATTATTAGGTGAAGATGTATTTAGAAGATGCTAAATAAAAGAGAATAGTATTAGTGGAGAAGAAATAGAGTCTTAGTAAGTCTTGAAGACAATTATCTTAGTTAGTTTAGTATTTTCTTTTAATTATAAGAATTAGTATTTAATTATAGAGACCAATGTCTACATTGGTCTTCTATCTATATGTATTACTTTTGAGAAATATATAAATGTTACTTAGTAGATAGGAGAAGAATGAGAAAAAAAACCTCATGTCTTTTTAGTTATTTATGTAGAAAATAAGATTGTAGTTGATTTAAATTAATTTTAATATTATAAAAAATCTCTAAAGTAGAATAAAATAGCTTTAAATTGATATTATCATCTTAAAACTATTATGTATATTTTTAGAATTTATTTAGAATTTATTTAGAATTTATTAGGATTTTTTAGAGCAATTTTGAAGACTTTGGTAAAAATAAGTTTTTTCCACCTTGGGAGCCATAATGAAGAAATGGAGCAAGATTTAAAGGCCATACAAGGTCCTTAGGCTAATTGGGTGTTTTTGAACACCATTGTGAAGTCAAAAATGCAAAAATATTACATGTAATAGTTCTATTAGTAAAAAATAGAAGGACCAGCAGCTAGAGTAGTCCTTGTAGAAAGGTGCACAAGTCCCATATGGGTTGTGGCACCTTGGATGTAGGTAGGAGGATAAGACTAAAGCCTCCTGGCCTCTATAAGAGATCCACATACAATACTTGTGAGCCTTGGTGAGGTTCAAACTCTTGATCTTTTAAGCAAATTATCCTTGAGATAAAAATTACTTACTTAATTTTTTAATTTTTTATCTTTTATCTTTGAATTATCATAACTTATTCATAGTAATTTAGATATATATGTTTTTTATATCATTTGAAAGATAAAAAGTTATCTACTTAAAAATATAATTTTTATTTTTTATTTTTATTTTTTATTTTTATTTTTTATTAGGTGAAAATCGAGTAAACAGACTGTGACTAGTTTTTAAAGGTATAATTGCTTAGTTACACATATTTCACTTATTTTGTGTTTGTTTTTCATTTGTTCTTACTTTTTGCTTTCTTCACTCACACTACCAATTATAAGCAACCCTTAATTGGTGCCATCTTATAACTTGGGGTTAGAGGTGAATTTTACTCTCATAATAACACAACCTTCAAATTTATATAAAATTCTTTTTCTTAGGGCTATTACATCCAATACATAAATCTTATTTCACAAAATACTCTAAATCCTCATTCACTCGCTATTGTATTATGTGTTGTCTTGTTCAGGAATGCACCAGGCTTCTGGCTGTAGAAGGTAAAGTTGTCTTTACAAATAATCAAGAAACCCTAATAGATTTCATCCATATATGAAGAATATAGTTCAAATTTCAATTCAAAAGTGTTTAAAAACACTCCTCTTGGAAACATCATCCATATATATATCCCAATTACCTCGTTTCTTTTATAATTAAGCAACTTTTATTTTTCCTTATAAACCCTAATCCTTATCAATGAAATTTGACAAGCTATAACTTTTAATCCAACTATCCACTTAGTGTGAAATTTTGCACACAAATGCCAGTATAAACCTTCTACATGCTTAAAAAAAATTCAGCTCAATCCAACTTACAAAGTGCAAGAAAATGCCCAAAAACCACACTAATGACACTCGGTTGCCAACTTGAAAATTAATGCAGAAATTCCAATGGTAATTTCTCCTTCTTCAACAGTTAACTTCAGCTCAAACTTGGTTTGTAGTTTAATCTCTAAGTCTTCTATTACTATGCCAAAATTTACATTGATCCAATTAGTAGATCTTTAGTTATCACAAAAATCCTACTCAATCCTAAATTGCCAACTTCCAAGTATCCTTTTAACCCTAGTATCAATCATGCTAATAATTTATTCGCTTTATTATGTTTATATTATTTTATTGCCTTTCTAAGGCTGTAAAAGAATTACTATTGCCGAGAAGGTAAAATCACTAACTAATTCATATCTACTAGCTATTAAGTGAAGAAAATAAACTAAAAGGCTTTCATAAAAATCTTATTAAAATATGCTGAATTCTTATTTAACTAAGATAATAGAGCATTAATTGAAAAATCATTTTTAGTCATAGTTTTACCATATAAACATGTTACAATGTAAAAGAAAGAATTTTTTCTAAATTTAAATAATTATTAACTCTTAATTGAATTATTCAAATCCACTCAAAAATTACATAAAGTATTGATGTGTTGTTAACAACTAATACAACAAATTTCAACCATTGATTCTTTGTTGATCTTCAGATATTGTAAAAACCCTAATAGTAGCTTCAAACCATTGTTTACAAATACCTGTGTACTAAATTCTTTATATCTCACAAATTAAATGTCCAAATGCTATGAAACTTTGATATATAGCTTTTTAGCACAAAGATTCACCTTCTTAAAAAGTTTTAGATAAAAATTCATCCAAAAATTTAAGATATGGCAAAATCCATCTTTACTAACAAAACAGCCTACTTATTGCCTTTGAATTCAATCTGCTGTCTTTGATTCCTAATATCTCTTTCTTCAAAATCCCAAATATAGCAATTCTTATACATCAAGTGTAGAACTTGAAATCACCTCTCTAGCCGCACCTTTTGATCTCTAAGAGCTTTCATATAACTCCTCAAATCCTCAAAAGAGTGATAGTTGATACTATTTGTATACTTGAACTTTAAGCACCTACTTCTTCGTCATAAAAACTCCAAATCTCTCAATTTTTATACCAAAATTTTACTCCAAAAAACAAGCTTTCTAATCCTAATCTTTGATTTTCAAATGGCCTCCTTGAAATTGGTAAAACTCTTATTCTCCTTGTAGGCAGCCTCCTCAAAGCCTATTGGGCATGACTATTGACCAATAGGAATAAAGAACTTCACTCCTTGTCTTCATTCATCCACAATTTGTCTTCATCCTTTTTAATAGGCCTCTTAATAGTTTAATTTTTCTTCTTTGGACCCCAATTGCCTCTCAAGGCTTTATACTAAACATTTAGGTCCTATTTAATTTAAACGCTATAATCAAACTAAGTAAAAATCTATAATAAAATTTCTTATACTAATTCTCTTTAATTTACTTTTCTAACCATTCTAATATATATTAGAACCTATGAATATATTATATATTTTAGTTAATTTTTACATACTATAAGCAATTATAATACGACAATGTGAATATTTGTAAATAAGAATTTGAAGCTATTGTTGAAATTTTGGCAATATTTAAAGATAGGTAATGAATCAAGAGTTGAAATTTTTATGGTAGTTGTTAAAAGTACATCAAGACTTTATGTACAATTTGAATACTTTTGAATTATCAAATTTAGAGATATTTATTATTCAAATTTGAAAAAAATCCCCCTTGAGGTTAATATAAGATTTAATATATTTTGCCACTTTGGAGATTTTAGTGTACTTGAGGCTTGTGTACTTGATGTAATTGCTCTTTTTAGGGACAATCTAATATAAATTTGGAACTTTTATCTATCTCAACATTTAATTCAGAAATTAGTGATAGCCAAAAACCTCATGCTTTTTTGAGGCAAATTCTTTCTATTCTAATAACATGTTGAATTATTCTCAATCTTGTTGGAGCATGTCTTTGTCAAGATTCAAATTCATTATTACTTATTAGCTAGAAAAATAACAAGGTTTATCCAATGTCCTTTCTAAACGTTCTTATTATGTATCAAAAGAAGGAGATTGAGCTTTTGAACAATAAAGAACAATCTTCTTAAGGCCAAAATAATTTTATCTTTGAGCAATGAAATCAACATTGATTGTTGATTTAATTTTTTTAAAGTAAGTCTAATTAAATATGTTTTTAAATCCTCTTATTCTTAATATTAAAAATAATTCTTTTAAGTCTCATGATACTTCTAAATTCAAGTTCAAGAATAATCTACTTTATTTTGAATGATGCTTATATATTTCGGAAGCTGAAGCATAACTACATTGTCACAATGTGATTTGACTACCATGTGAAAATATTGTACATATATATTTAATGTATAATTTATCATACAACTAAGTGAGAGTCATATTAGTGGATTTTATTGATTATAAAATATAATTAGGTTATTAGTTTAGAAAGAATTTATTTAAAAAGACTATTATTGAGGTTTATATAACCTTATTTTTTTTTTGGTAGAGACTTTTGAAGTTGATTTTATATTGATAATAACTTTTATATATCTTAAGTCACCTTTGTTAGATATTGGTGATCCTTAAGATCTTATTTACTTCTTTTATTTGGTGTTTAGAACACATATTATGTAAATCTTATTAAAAAAAGAGTTAGAAAGGGATTTTTAGTAAAAAAAAGGAGTAATTAGGCTATCCATGTGGATGAATGGAAATTGATGATAGAAGTTTCTATTCCTATTGGCCAAAATTCATGTCCAATGGACTTCAAGGAGCTTGCACAAGGGCTTATTAGGAATTAGGGTTTGTATTTTGGAAGGATTTGAACATCAAAGGCTAGGATCAGCAAGTTTGGTTTTTTTTGGATATGATTTTGGTACAAATTTTGTGTAATTTGGACTTATTATAAAGGAGATATAGGTGCTCAAAGTTATAGTATTGAAATTGTATCTACTATCATTCTTTCAGGCATAACTTATGTATATAGAAAGCAATAAAAGATCGGCAATTGGAATTGGAAAGAATATTTTTTTGGCTATATTTTTTGCATATAGTTTAATAAAATTCAAGCTAAGATAAAAGAAATATTAGAAGTTGAAATTAATACTTGTAAGGTAAAGATAGTAAATAACTCCGCTTAACTAGTGGTTATGTTTTGAGCCATATCTTAGGCAATTTGATAAGTTTTTAGCTCAAAATTCTTAAAAGTATATATGTTCATATCATAAGATTATATGCAAAATTTTTGTGGTATTAGAAGTTTGGATTTGTGAGATATGAGGAAAATAGTGCTTGAGTGTCTTTAGGCTAGGATTTTAAGTACCTGCTAAGATTTTTAAGATATCAAATAATTGGTAGAAAATTTGTAGTTGACTTTCTTTTATGATGAAGCTTAAAAATATTATCTACACTTTGAAGAAAATTTTATAGAAACTAAATAGTTGGATCAAGAGTTATTGAATTTGGAAGTTTAAGAAGAAATAAGTCCTTGCGGATGATTAAGGTATTGAAAAATTTTGTAGCAATTTGAGCCTTTTTTTACAAACCTATTTAAATACAAAAGGGTTTATCAATAAAAATTATTTTTTGTAATATCATTGTGTTATTTTTTTTAATTAAAGATAAATCATTTATTGGACTTTTGCCAATAAGTTTTAAGTAAATTTTCTACAGTGAGGCATCCAATATATTTTCAAATAGAAGATCACGCCACACAATAACATACTCTTGAAGCTTCTCACAACTTCTCTACAATAGATTGTTTTGGATATAATAAGACTTTAGAGCTAATATCAAGAGATTTTTAGTAGCTTCAAATATAAAAGGCTATTAAAAAGTTTGTATAGTCATATGATATTTTTTTTAAGATAAAAAACTCCTTGTTATTGACCTTACAAACTTTTCCAGCCATTATCTATATTAAAATAACATTGGTCTTTTGTTTTTATGGATTTTATTATGGATCTTCAAAATTCAAGTTTATATGATTTTATATTCTTGATTGTAGATCATTTTTCCAAGATGGCACATTTTATATAGTGTACAACATCTATCATAGATGAAAAAACAATTAAACTCTTCTTTGATAATATCTATTGCTATCATGGATTACGAAGGGATATTATATTAAATAAAAAAATATAATATATATCAAAATTTTGAAGTTCCTTTTTCAAAATATTAAACATGAACATAAAATTATTTTCAGCTTTCTACCTTCAAATTGATAGACAAATAAAATGGATAAATCAAATTTTGGATTAATATTTGAAATACACCATCAATTATTATCAAAAAAATTGAACAACTCTTTTGCCATTAGCAAAGTTTACTTATAATAATTTGATATATTTTTCTATTCAACAAACTCTATTCTTTATAAATTATGATTATTATCCATGACTTGATATTTTTGACTTTTTAAAAGTTAATAATCTTATGATAGAAGATTTGGCAAATTAGTTGTCAAAGCTACATGCAACAATAAAGGCACAATTAAAAGAAGCTTAAGAATGATAAAAAATCAATGCAAATGTCTATTGTAATAAACAATCTCAATTCTATGTAGATGATAAAGTATAGTTACTTTGTAGTAATATCAAGACTATTTGTTTTTGTGAAAAGCTGGATTATCATAAACTTTGACCATTTTTTATTTGTAAGTAGATCAATCCAATCAATATTGATTACACTTATAAAAATCTATGAAGATCCTTCATTATTTGAATCATACAAGATAGTGGATATATAAGGAAGAAGATAAATACCACCACCTCCTATAGAAGTAGATAACAATAAAGAATTTGAGGTGGAAGAGGTCTTAGATTCAAGATGACATTAAAATTAGTTAGAATATCTTATACATTGGCAAAGATATGATATTAGTGAATGTATATAGGAGTCATCTAAGAATCTACCAAATACATCAATAAAAATCAAAATATTTTATTAAAAATATGCATTAAAACTAAGATAAAGAATTAATAAAATCTTTGCTTTAAAATAAAGTAGGTTCAATAGAAATTTCATTCTATTATGTATCATTGTTTATTTTTTCCTTGAATTTTTTAGCACCAAAGAGATAGAGCATCAACAACCAGCAAATTCAGCTCAAAAGATATTATTTGTTGACTTATTAGACGAGATATTATAACTATCACAACATTTAAGATAATAGAATAAAAATGAAGATCCTCAAAAATAACATGCTTTTCTTTGGATTGTTGGCAAGATACAATGTATTTGATATTATGACCTTGGAAGAGACTCTCATTGATTGTTAATACTTTTAGGAGTAGAAACTATTTCTGATGGTGTTCCAAATATTTTCTTTGAAAAAAGTTATAAAGGCCTCAACAATGATCAAATATTAGGGTGGTTCTTCTATTCTAGTATGGGACATTATTGATAGCTAAGAAAACCAATCAACTACCTTCAAAAAGAATAAAGATCAGAGTATGTGACAAATATAATTTGGCGCATTTTGGACTTCCTCAACATACAATCACTGCTCTTTGTGGAACTCGCCCCTACAAAGGGGGGATAATGTCACAAACATGAGATTTATTCTAATAATTATCTAGTTAATATAAATAGATAGAAGTATATAAAAGTAGATTAATTTGATAATATCTCATAGAAAAGCTTTTTAGAAGCTTTATAGATACAATTTCACCTTTACACATGTCTATAGGTGACTAATAGGTTAGAAACTTGAACAAAAAGTTATCCACATGTTACACATATTGATAGCTTATAGAAAAAGCTAAATACATGGCATACATATAGGAGACTTGTCTTATAAGTTTGACATGTGTCTTACAAATTAAACATGTGTTAAAGGTCATATAGAACACCACCACATAGCTCTTAAGTAGATAGTATATATAGAGATAAGAATGAAGTCTTCTTCACTCTTATTTATTTCTTTCTTTCTTCTAGTCTAGTTCAAGAGTCCTTATATTTTCTAATCTTTGGCAATAGCCATTTCAATTTTTTTTTTGAATATATATATATATATATATATATATATATATATATATATATATTATTTCTATTTTTTATTTTTTTTAAATATAGATTTTACTAATTTATGCATCTTCTTTTAATTCATGTCTTTGATAATTGCTTAGAATTACCATCTTCTATGAAGGTACATCTAATTTTTTATATCTCTCTTTTGAAGTCTTATAGAAAGTTACAAATTCTAAAAAGAATACAACAATCACCACCTAATATCAAAAATCAAAAATCATAAAGAATATGAAGTCAAAAAGATATTTGATTTACAACGAAGGTGGAACAAATTAGAATATCTTGTTTATTGGTGCAGTTATGATATTAAGCAGTGCACATGGGAATTAATTAGACATTTTGCCAATGCCCCTTAAAAGAACTAGAAATTTTATTAACTATATCTGCACAAATCCAAATATATTTGATGATAATTTCTTAGTAAAGATTAAATTCAAGAAATATCTATAAGAAGGAGAGAGTCAAACTAAAGCCTTCATAAATATGCATTCATTTATTTCAAGATAAAATAGAAGTAAGTCAGTCACTATGCCAAACCTTTAAATATTAAAACATTTAGGAGAACAAGATTAGGAAGATTCACTTATTACTCAAGCTTTGAATGAATGAGTGCAATTTTTACTACCTTCAATTGAGCAAAGTAGGAACAATATATTTCAGTGCCAAGTACAACCATAATTGGAGCAATTAAGAGCAACATCTAACTATATAAATCTTCATTCCAATGCTCAAGCTTTAATAATATTACTTGAGCTTGGAAAGGTGAATCTTCTTAAGCCTCAAATCTTCTTTGGATGATATTTTGAAGATTACAAGAAGATCAATCCTTAAATGGAATGTTTCAACAACGGAGGTACTAGCTCAATGTCATAGGTAAGTTCTCCAAGGACCAATAAAATTTATTATCCAAGAATAGAGAATAAAATATATAGCTTCATTGGTACAATATATTCTTGACTTTATACATATGTAGGAAGATTTTTGGAAGTATGAACTCTTCTTGGAATTTGTTGCTAGAAAAAGAAGTGATATTAGGGACATACACTTTGAAAGTTTACAAAATCTTTTAGAACATTTTAAAGATTTTTTAATTAATAGAAGTCACTTGAAAAGCTTCTTAGTTGATAGAAATAGCTTTAAAAAATTTGTAGTTAGTAGAAGGAGCTTAAGAAGCTTCTAAGTTAGTAGAAGCTATTTGAAAAGCTTCCTAATTTAATAGAAGCTGCTCAAAAGGCTTTCTAGACAAAGATATATATTAGAGCTGAGGCTAAAGAATTCTTCAATTTCAATAATACATCTCTTAGAGTTTTAGTTCACCTTTCTTAGTATTATTTGTATATTTTTCTAAATAAATCAAGTCTTTGTCAATTTCTTTTTGAAACCTCTTTCCAATTCAAGTCTCTTGTTTTGAATTTTGATATCCTTGACATTAGCTTTAAGGACCTATATTTTTGAATTCTTTCTTTCATCTATTTCTATCCTCTAAATATGTAAGTTTTAGAAGGTTAGGTAGTAGTTTAACCTTTAAGGGTGAAGAATAATAGTTTATTGATTAGAAATGATTATCAATCAATTCATAAAAGTTTTTTTAGATGCTTTCAATATTTTGGACATTGATGGAGATAAAACTAAGAATTCTATAATCTTTTTTTTTGCACATCCATTCTTATTGTTTGCCAATATTTTTAATAATCTATTGTTGTGTGGCATGATTTTTAATCTAAAAATAGACTAAATACTTGGCTATTTTGAATTTATTTATAATTGATTAATAAGACTCTAATAAATAATTTATTCTTAGTAAAAAAGATAAATAATATGATACTGATAAAAAAATATTCTATTGATAAAAAATCTCTTATATTTAAATAAATTTATATATAAAGTTTTTTTTTGAATGTAAAAAATTTCTTAACACCCTTTATTATATAAAATCATAATTAACCAATTTTTGATAAGTTAGATTTTTAATAATTTAAAAAAAAAACCATAATTTCCTTTCAAAACATTATCTTTATATGAAACTTTTATTATAACTCTATATATCCATTTTTCCACCTCTATGAAGCCTTGACTCCTCTAATTTGTACAAAATATTCAAATTACAACAAAATCCTTCAATAGCTTATTCATGTACAAAAGATTGATTTCTTTTTGAATTTTAGAGTTTAATAACTTTTGATCCAATTGTTCAATTTTAATCAAATTTTTCCAAAATATAGGTTATATCCTTAAGCTTTGCTATAAAAAAATTTAACTATAGATTCACTTATAAGCATCTAATATCTTAAAAATCCTAGTAAATGCTTAAAATTTTAATTTATAAACACCCAAGTACTATTTCCTTTATATCTCAAAAATCCAAAATTTTAATGCCACAAAATTTTTGTATATAATTTTATAATATGAAAATATATACTTTTAAAAATTTTGAGCTAGAAACTTATCAAATTGCTTAAGATACAGCTCAAAATACAATTACTAATTAGATAAGGTCACTTACTACCCTTAAACTATAAGTATTAACTTCAACTTCTAATATCTCCTTCATTTTAGCTTAGAATTTATCAAGCTGAATATAAAAAATATAGCCAAGAAAGTGTCCTTTTTAATCCTAGTTGTTGATCCTTTATTGCTTTGTGTATGCCTGAGTTATATCCAAAAGAGTGACAATAGATATAATTTCAATACCTTATTTTTGAGTGTCTTTGTTTCCTTCATAAAAAGTCCAAATCACTCAATTTTTATATCAAAACCATAGCCAAAAATCTAAACTTATTGACCTTAGCCTCTTATGTATAAATTCTTTCAAAAAAAAAATCCTAATTCCTAATAAAGCCTCAAGCAACCTTCTTGAAGTCCATTAGGCATGACTTTTGGCCAATAGGAATAGAAATTTCTATCATCCATCTCTATTCATCCACATGCATAGCCTAACTATATCTTATTTTATTAAAAATCCCTTTCCAATTATTTTTCTAATAGGATTTATATAGGTTGTATCCTAAATACCAAATAAAAGAAATATAAAAAACTTTAAGGATCACCAATATCTAATATAGATGATTCAAAATATATAAAAGTTATTATTAATATAAAATCGATTTTAGAAGTTACTATCAAAAGTAAATAAATAAAAGGTTAAATAAGTCTAAATAATAGCCTTTTTAAATAGACTCCTTTTAAACTAACAATCTAACTACATTTTATAACCAATAAAAATCTTTTGATATGGCTCTCACTTAGCTATGTAGTAAATTATATATTAAATATATATGTATACAATATTTTCACATCACAGCTCAACCATAACATATTGCATAAAAAATTGATTAATAAATAAATAAAAATATATTAAACTTATTTCAATATATAAAATTTATCATTCATATATATATATATATATATATATATATATGTTATTAGATAAAAGTAAGAGTAAAAATTAAAGAAGAAAATTAAAGATAAAAAAATAATTATAAATAAAAATATAAGTAAAAATATAAATGAAAATAAAATAAAAATAAAATAAAATAAAATAAAATATTAAAAAAAGAGATAAAATAAAAATAAAAATAAAAATTTTAAAAAAATTGAAACTATCAACTAAGTTTAATTTTATTAACTAATTAAATAATCAATTTAATTTAATATTTTAATTTTTATTTCTATTTTATTTTTAATTTTTTATAATTATTAATTTTATTTATTTTTTAATTTTTTAATTTTATTTATTTTTTAATTTTTTAATTTTATTATAATATAATTTAATATAATTAAAAAAATTTTAAATATAAAATTTAAAAGCCTAACAAAAAATTTAGAATGTAAATGATTGAAGAAATAGAAATCACTAATCTTAGTTATATTCTGCTTAAAAGAGCAACTTCTTTCCACTACAAAAATCGCCACAATTTTAATTTTAATTCAATAGCATTGAATTTTATATCACTATAAATTTAATTATAAGATGCTTATATTAAAAAATCTCTACTATCAAATAATCACTAGGCCCTAAAAAATACCTTTCTAAACATAAGATATATAAAACTGCTAAGGTAATGGATCTCTTTTTAATCTAAAATTTATTTTAAATTCAAATCAATTCTAATTTGAATAAATAATAGCTTTTTGAAAAACTAATATCAAGATATACAACTTCAAAAAGTTTCAATTTAAAAGATATAACACATAAAAATTGATTGATGAAAATTTAAGAGTAATTAATATTTACTTCAACAATAAAATCCTTGGCTATCTAATAAAGTGAGAATTTGAAATATTTTATTAAAATCAATAAAGAAATGATATAGAATACTTATTAATATTGAAGACCTACTTGAATTGCTTTTTCAACAAAATCAAGTAAGATCAATCACAATAAGCAACTTCACACTTCAAATACGCTATTAGAAGTACCATCATTTGGCAAACGTACCAAAATGTGAGCATAAATTATATCTCTCAACTCAAATTACAAGATGGCCTGAATCAAGAATTGCTTGTAATTGGTGGTGTGAAGTAAAAGAAGCAAATAACAAGAACAAAAAAAGAACAAACACAAAATAAGTGAAATAAATGGAATCAAATAATTATATAATCTAAAATTAGATCATAATCTATTCACTATATTATTACTTAATAAAAATAAAAAATATAATTTTTTCTATCTTTTTAATGACATAAGAAACATATACATCCAAATTATTATGAACAAGTTATGAAAGTTTAAAGATAAAAAATAAAAAATTAAAAAGTTAAGTAAAAATATTTTATTTCAAAAATAACTTGCTTATAGATCAAGGATTTGAGCATCACCAAGGCTCACATATAATATATAAGATGTCTTAGAAAGGCATTAAGGCCTTTGTCTTATATTCCTACCTACATTCAAGGTGCCACAACCCATATCAAACTTATACACCTCCCTTCATACAAAGACAACATTAACTGCTAGTCCTTCTATTTTCTACTAGTAGAATTAATAATTTTATATTTTTGACTTCACCACGGTGTTTAAAAACACCCAATTAGTCTAGGAATTTCACATGACCTTCAAATCTTACTCCATTAATACTATCATCTTTCATTTAGCATCCTCTAAATACATCTTTATCTAAAAATTATAATTTTGATACTCTAAATATATTCTTTTGTCCAAAAATAATTAATGAGTTAAATTGATGACTTATATTCTATTGTTGAAAAAAAATTCTTTAATTATATATAATTTTGAGTCTAAAGAATTTAAGGCATAAAACGTAATATCTAAATTGGAGAGGTTGAAAAACAAAGACATCTAGCCATAATAGAAACCTTGTGGTTAGACACCTCTAAATCTAAATTACTAAAAAAGATCTCTTTCTATCTTCAGATCCAACTTATTTTATACTTTCTATACATATAAGAACTTTAAAATAAAAAAAAATTTCTAAAATCTTTTTAGATATTGGAGCCTCAGCATATTTTATGGATAAAGATTTTGCAATCAAATACAATTTAATATTTGTAAAAAAGACCCATCCCACACTTATTAAAGTCATTGATGGATGAAGCCTTGTATCAAGGAATATTATTGAAGAAATCCAACTATTAGAAGTAGTACTAGGAAATCAAGTATCTTACATTATTTTCAATATCATTCAATGTCCAATAAATCTTATTATCATTAGAATCCCTGGATTTAATTTATATAATTTTAATATTAAAATTTTTTTAGTTATTCTTCAAGATCCAAATATTAAAAGAAGAAATGAAATGCGACTTCATTTCTTGGAGCTAAAGTATTTACTTAGATTGCAAAGAAAAGAATTGTATTTGCATTGTATGCTACTCGAATAAAAGATCCAATTAGGTAATTTAAGCAAGATATTTCTAATTAATACCATAATCTTGAAGATATATTTGAGAAAAAAAATAAAAAATAGATATGTTATCAGAACATCATCCTTATGACTATACAATCAAATTACAAGATGGAACTCAACTTCCATTTGGTCTAATTTATAATCTTTTACAAAAAAAACTTATAGCTTTGTAACAATACATTAATGAATATTTAACCAAGAATTTCATTTGATACTTAATATTACTTGGAAAAGTATCTATCTTATTTATGAAGAAAAAAGATGGTTCTTTATATATATATATTGACTATCAAGATTTGAATAAGGTGACTATAAAAAATTCTTATCTATTACTATTGATTCTAGGATTATTAGAATAACTAAAAAAAATAAAGATTTTTATTAAGATTGATTTTAGAGGCACCTACAACCTAGTTAAGATCAAAGAAGGAAATCAATAGAAGACAACATTTTGTACAAGGTATGGACATTTTGAGTGCAATGTTATACCTTTTGGACTTACAAATACACCTACAATCTTTTAACATATGATGAATGACATCTTTCAAGAATATTTAAATGACTTTCTAGTCATCTACCTAAATGATATCTTGATCTTTTCTAAGAACAAACAAGGCCATAAATATCATGTTGTCATAAAATAAAGAAGCCTTCTTTAAGAAATCACTAAGATTCTAGTTACCTACTAGGTAAAGAAAAAGAACTGGAAAAACTACAAGAAACCAAGAAATTGGAAGTAATCTAAATTTTTGTATATTTCACATCTTTCAAACCTTTATAAGTTTACAAAGGCCTATTTCAAGCCTAAATCTAAACCAACCTAATCAATATCTAATGATATCTTATAATATCTTAATATATATTCTAATTTATATCTTAAAGATTTAAATTTTTTTTTTTTGATTAATATCTTGAAATATCTTAATTTATATTTTGAAGATTCTTTAAAGATTGTATATCTTTGCTATATCCTTTTTAAGAAATCTTCCAAATTCTAAAAAAAGAGAGCATTGACAATACTAGTAGGATTTAAATTGATAGAAAATTCAATACCCAAATGATATCTGAGAAGGTAAATTTCACCTCTCAACTCAAATTACAAGATGGCCTCACTTAAGAGTTGCTTGTAATTAGTGGTGTCAAGTGAATAAAGAAAATAGTAAAAACAAAGAGAAGAATAATACAAAACAAGTGAAATATGTATAATTAAGCAATTGCACACTACAAAATTAGTCACAATTTATTCATTACATTTTCATCTAATAAAATATAAAAATAAAAAATAAAAATTATACTTTTAAATAGATAATCTTTTTAATCTTTTTAATGATATAAAAAAGATATAAATCTAAGTTATTATGAATAAATTATGATGATTTAAAGATAGAAAGTAAATAATAAAAAAATTAAGTGAATAATTTTTATTTCAAAGATAATTTATTTAAGAGATTAAGAGTTTGAAACTCATTAAGGCTCACAAGTAGTGTATAAGGGTGTCCTAGAGAGGCCTTGAGGCCTTAGTCTTATTCTCCTATCTACATCCAAGGTGCCAAAATCCATATGGAACTTCTGCACCTCCCTTTCTACAAGGACTACACTAGTTGTTAGTTATCCTATTTTCTACTAGTAGAACTCTTTTTTTTGTATTTTTAACTTCACCATGGTATTTAAAAATATCCAATTAGCTAAAAAAATATATATAGCCTTCAAATCTTGCTCTATTTCTTCATAATGGCTGTCAAGGCGGTAAAACTCATTTTTACCAAAGTCTTCAAGATTTTTCTAAAATTTCCTAAAAAATTCTACATAAATTTTTAAATTTTTTTAAAAAATTCTATAATATTTTAAGATGATAATATCAATTTGAAATTATTTTATTCTATCTTTTTGATTTTTTATAGTAATAAAATCAATTTAAATCAATTTAAAATCCTATTTTTTTCATAAATAACTATTAAGACATGAGGTTTTTGTCTCATGCTTCTTCTACGTATTAAATAATACTTATATATTTTTAATAAGTGGTAAATAGAAATAAAAGGCTAATATAGATATTGGTCTCAATAATTAAATACTAATTCTTATGAATAAGAAAAAATATTAAATCCACTAAGATAATTGCCTCCAAGACTTATTAAGATTCTAATTTTATGACTTTTCTCTAATACGACTATTTTAACATATAAACTCTTCTAAATTCTAATGAATACTTAAATGATCAAATATAATCTTTAATCTTAATATTTTGGTATTTAATTAACTTAAAACTATGATTTTAACTAATCCACCAATTAAGATTCATTGATGGAACTCACATATGGCAATCATTTGGGATTATTTGTAAGAATAGAAAAAAATCTTATTCTTACTTTTGACACGGTTTATAAAAAAATGATAGAAAAAATTATAATTTGGAAATTATAATCTATTAAAAAAAATAGAATTTAAGAAGAATAAATACTAAGACTTTGATCTAAAATATAAAAGATAATTGTTTATTTCTAACTTTACATAGTTCTGTATATAATAATATCATGCTTAGTTACTAATTCAATATCTATATTTTATTAAGAATTGACTTAAAATCACTATATTATTGACAAGATACATTGATATTTAAACCAATATTCATACTTTATATTCCTTATAATGACTTCCATTAGTTCTTATAGAAAAGTCTTTTTCATCTAACATTTTGAATTGGACTAAATTATTATCAAAGACTTCTTTGATAATATATGGTCCTATCCAAAGTGCATTAAATTTAGTTGAAAAGTCTAGTTTTCTAGCATCTTGAATCATCATCTACATTACTAAAGTAAGTAGATGTCTTTTTATTTTTTTATTAAAGATTTCCTTTCTTTTCATTTGAGAAGTTTTTATGTGTTGGATTGCAAATCTATAACTGTCACTTAGTTCTTCTAAATATTCTAATTGTTCTTTCAAAGATTCAAAAGTATCCAATCTTTTATCAATGGTAATGCATAAAGATGGAACTTCAAATTCTATAGACAAAATAGCTTCAATTTCATACATCAAAGAAAAAAATATAGCCTATTGTCATATTATGATTTGGCTACGATGTGAAAATATTGTACATATAGATTTAATATATAATTTATTATATTACTAAGTAAAAGCCATATTAGTGGATTATTATTAGTTACAAAATATGATTAGGTTGTTGGTTTAGAAAGGATCTATTAAAAGGACTTTTATGAGGTTTATACAATCTTTTTTTTTTTTGATAATAACTTTTGAGGTTGATTTTATATTGATAATAACTTTTATATATCTTGAGTCACCTTTGTTAGACATAGGTAATCCTTAAGATCTTATTTATTTCTTTTATTTGATATTTAGAACATATATTATATAAAGCTTATTAAAAAAAGGATTAAAAAGGAATTTTTAGAATGAAAAGAAGTAGTTAGGCTATCCATATAGATGAATGGAGATGGATGATAGAAGTCTCTATTCCTATTGGCCAAAAGTCATGTCTAATAAGCTTCAAGGAGGCTGTTTGAAGCCTTATTAGAGATTAGGATTTTTTTTCAAAGAGATTTGAATATCAAAGGCTAGAATTAGCAAGTTTGGATTTTTGACTATGGTTTTGGTGTAAAAATTGTGTGATTTATAATTCTTATGAAAAAAATATAGGTGCTCAAAGTTAAGGTGTTTAAATTATATATATTGTTGCTCTTTTGGATATAGTTTTTGCATACAAAAAGCAATAGAGGATCAACAATTGGGATTGGAAAAAATATTTTTTTGACTACACTTTTAACATATAGCTTGATGAAATTCAAATTAAAATAAAGGAGATATTAGGAATTGAAGTCAATACTTGCAATCTAATGGCAATAAGTAATCATGTTCAATTAGTGGTTGTGTTTAGAGCCATATCTTAGGCAATTTGATAAGTTTTTGGTTCAAAATTTTTAAAAGTGTATACATATTATAAAACTATATACAAAATATTTGTAGCATTATAGTTTTGATTTTGTGAGATATGAAGAAAATAGAGCTCGAGTGTCTATAAATTAAGATTTGAAGTACTTGCTAGGATTTTTAAAATATCAAATAATTGAAAACAAATCTATAGTTGAATATTTTTTGTGATGAAGCTTAAGAATATTATCTACACTTTGGAAGAATTTTATTGAAATTGAACAACTTAGTCAAGAATTCTTAATCTCTAAAGTTTGCAAAGAAATAAATCTATGCATGTGATTAAGCTATTGAAGGATTTTATTGCAATTTGAGCCTTTTGTAGAAGCTAAAGGAATTTTTTAAAAGCCAAGATTTTATGGAAGTAGAAAAATGGATATATGGAGTTGTAATATAATTTTGATATAAAGATGAAGTTTGAAAAGACGATTATATATTTTTCTTGAAAGTTATTAGTAATTTAACTTATTATCAATTATTTACTTAAAATTTGATTAAAAAAAAGATATAAAGATTTTTTTATATGCCATAGAAGGACTTTATATAGAAACTTTTTTAAATATAAGAAATTTTTGCTAATATAATTTTTCTTTTCTAATATGATTGTATTATTTTATTTTTATTAAAAAAAAATCACTTATTAGAATCTTGCTGATAAGCTATAAGTGAATTCTCTATAGCTAAGTATTTAGTGTATTTCCAAATTGAAGATCACGCCACACAATATTGTATGGAAACTTTGTAAGTAATTTGATAAGTCCAAAGAGTTGAAGTAAGCTTAAGATCTCAATCATGCTTAGAATCCATTACGGTTTTTTTCAATATTCAAATTAGAGCTTGATTGATTCTTTCTATAAGACCATTTGTTTGAAAGTGATAAGGAATTATCTTCTTATGATTGATGGTAAATAATGTGGTTATTTTTTTTAATAGTTTCATTTAAAAAATAAAGACCATTGTCACTCACAAGGATTTTTCGACAACCAAAATAAGCTGTAATATTTTTATATAAAAATATAATAATTTATTTAGTATCAATTTTTTTGATAGCTTTTGCCTCTACCCACTTTGTCAAATTGGACAAGTGGAAGTAAAGGATTTAAAGGCATTATAAGATTTAAATCATTACATATATATCTTTGGCAAGCATCAGAAGTTCTTACAAATGATTCTAAATTAATAAACATTGTAAGCCAAAAATAGCTTATTCTAAGGATTTTTGAATTATTAATTGATTAGAAAAGTGACCACCACAAGCACTTGAATGACAAGCTTCAAACACAAAAAATACTTCTTTATAAATAAGACAATGTCTTAAAATCCTATCAATCCTCCAACAATATAATTTCTTGCCTATAAGGGCAAAATGAATACTATTCATTCTAATATTTTATTGGTCATTTTTTGATAAGATATTGGATAATTTTTAGGTATTCAAAAATTTGGCAATATATTCATATCATGTAGGTGCTATCATAATATAGAATAAATAGATGTCAAAAAGTTTATTATCTATATTATAGATTCTTATAGGTATAGATAATTGTGAAAGATGATTCGCTTATTGTGGTTCTGTCGTTTTGCTTACTCTACCAATATTGCCTAGAGAAAACGTGTAAAAGGGGATTCGAACACAAGAAAAGACTAACCGCATTGAATTAAACTATTAGGGTCACACAACTAACTGCCTCCAAATATCACAGTCCAACGCACACATAAAGGCTTAGAAACAACGCCGACCACTCAATCAGTACTGCTACTCTGCAATTAAGAACGAACTTCATGACCCAATCTTCCACAAATTCTCCTACTATAAACTATTATCTTCCTCCAATTGCACAACAACATTCGGCAATGCTACATTGCCTCAATAGACTACTTATCCTGCTTCACTCTCCAATCATTGGAAATAACTTCTCACCATGAATTTCTTTCAAAACGAATCATCTTTCTCTAAAATTCTCTTCCATTGCTCAACTCTCACTGCCAATACGGCATAACATTCTTACTCACAAAAAAACTGCATCGACATATCCAGTCTTTGGCTGCCAATTCACCACGCCAAATTCAAGCAATAATCGATTATAATTTCTTATTCATCCATATATTATTCAATTGAATTATCTATTTTATTACTATACTCCATAATCGGCATGGTTCAATCAATTAATCAGAATGTAATCCGAATTCTCTACAATAGTCTAACACAAAAGAAAACAAAAATAAGAGGTAGCACCAAGCTTATCCCGGCTCAGCACTATCACAATCTAGCCCCAACTCCTTCATACTGAATCAATTTATACTTATCCTCACTATGTTAACTGCTACACGACCAATGATAATTACTTTTCCTAACTTTCTCATCTATTCTGCCTCCTAAACTAACCATTCATCGGCTTACTGCCTATTTTTAATCCTATAAACTATATATCGTAAATCATAAAATTCCTATCCATTCTACACTTATTTGTATTATTTTCTTTATTTATATTATACTATATAATCAAATTTTACTAAAAATAATATCCATCTTGTTAATCTACTATTTAAATTTGATTTGTTAGTAATATATCTAAGAGCTATATAATTTATAAAGAAGATGATTTTATTCATCAAAAGATAGTATTAAAACTTTTTGTTACTAAAAACCATGGCTAAGCATTCGTGTTTCTTTATTGTATAATTTTGTTCAATACTTGTCAATTATATATCAACAAAGATAATAAGATGGATTACACCCTTATCATTTGATTAACATAAGACACTACCTACTGCAAATTCAAAGGCATCACAATAAACATAAAAAAATTGATCCTAATTTGGCAGTAATAGACAAGAATAGATTAGAAATTTGACTTTAATTGCATCAAAATCAACTTAATATTTGGAAGTCCATTCAAATTTGGTGGTTTTCTTCAATAAATTAGTCAATAATAAGGCATGAGTAGAATATAACTCAATCAAGTCACAATACCAATCCATGTGCTCCAAAATCTTTTGAATATATTTTCTTCCTTGTAAAGCTAATAGATTTATAATAATTTTTATTTTTTTAAGATTATATTCTTTTCTCTTTTTAAAAATGACATAATCCAATAAAACTCCCTTCTTAATTATAAAATAATTTTTTTTAGATTGATAGAAATTCCTATGTTTCTTCAACATCATAAGTATAATTGAAGGCTTTGAAGGTAATCATCTTTTAATGATTGATAACTAAAATCACTAATAAAAATTAATATGGTTTTTTAAAGAAGGTTTGAAAATGCATAGGTCATAATTCATTGAAAGACTAAAAGAACATTGCATAATCTAAACAACATCATTACATATACGAAAGTTCTTCAAAGTAATGTAAATGTAGTCTTATGCCAATCTTTAGGAGCTATTGATACTTGATTATAATCAAACTAGTCATCCATAAAACTATATAAATCATGCCTTGCAACATCATCTACTATAGAAATAATAAAAGATAATAAAAATGATCCTTTTGAGTATATTTGTTCAAATCTTGATAATCCATACAAATCCTAAGCTTATTTCTTCCCTTCTTCTTCACCAAGATAATATGAGACAATCAATCTGTAATTTCTATAATCCTTTTAAATCCTGCTTGAAAAAACCTCCCCGACTCTGCTTTTAAAATAAGTTGCATCCTAAGATTGAATCTTCTATATTTTTATCTAATAGATATTATATTTGAAAGAAATAGAATAATATATTGACAAATACGAGAAGGATTATCTTTTAAATCTTTATAAGACAAAGCAAATATATTATAATATTCTATTATTAAAGATTTATATTTTTTTTTAATTTTTTCTCATCTAATTGAAATCCAAACTTGACATATTTGAGTTCCTCTTCATCATGGTTAATTGGAATTTTTATCCAATATTATTCTATCATATGTATTGAATTAGTAGATCTATGGTACTATTTTTTAGATACTAATAGATAAGTAGGTACTTCATGTCCAACCTCAATGCCTTGGCATATATTTTTGAATTGTAAAGGAAGATTCATGATGGTTTCTTCTTTCATAATAGTGTCAAAGTCTTCAACTTGGATTCTATCAATTTCCAAGCTAAAGGCTTTATTCATACAAATATCATCAACTAAGATTATAAAATCGAGACAATCATCTTCAAGCTCTAACCAATTAATTACATCTATAAATTAGATATAGATGGTTTCTTCTTTGAAAGAATTTTCTTTTAACTATTTGGAAAAATCACCCTCATCTTTATATTCATATAATCTAGGACTAATACATTTTATTGGTATAATAGTTGAAGTTGAATTAAATTGGATAAAATTAATTTGATTGGATTTTATATTTAGTAGTATTTTTTATAAGGAGACTAAGATTTGAAGTCTATTGTAGCTAGATATGATGGTTGTTGTACGATTATCCATCATTCCAAAAATAAAATAAGACTTAGAAGCCCTTCAATTGATTATTCCTTCACATTGCCTTAATCATCTTCTTTCTAATAAAAGAAGATAGCTATCAAATTTCTCATATAATTATATCACATAAAATAATATTACATAATCTACATCTCTTGCTTGCATATACAAATCACAAATTTGACTTAGAAGTTGAAAAGATCTTTGATCAGCTAATCTAACATTCATAGCTACCTTATAAGTGATTTTTAATTCTAATTTGTTCATAGTAGATTTAAATATGATATTAATATTACTTCCATTATCTATTATGATCTAAAAAATAATTTTATCTACAATTTCTACATCTATCTCAATAGATCCATATTCTCAATTTTTTTTTTTTTTTTTTTTTTTTTTTAATAAAATTCCCATTTAAATCTTCACTTTAATTTTAGCTATTCCTTCTATGTTTTTTTATTTTTCTTCATATAGTTATTCCTTCCTTGAGGTCTTTTTTTATAGTTGGTACTACTTGAAACAATTGATCAAAAGAAATATTGGCCTTAGTCCTACAAAGATCTTGCTATAAATCATATGATTTTGTAGGATTAAAGGTTCTAGTAGTTGGATGTTTTAAAAAAGTATTTGAAGTCCAAGTCCCTTCTTTGCCTATAAACTAATACTCTTCTTCATCAAATTCAATTGAAGAAGATAATTGATTGTCTTTTAATTCTTTAGCTATTTTTTGGATAGTTATTTTTAATTTTTTAAATTTAGGTGATTCTTCTAAAACATCTACAGATATTTTATCTTCTTCAAATTGTACTAAATCTATTGGTTTTTTAGTACTCATACTTTTGATTATACATTAAGGATCTTTGTAATATTTTTTGATTGATTTGAACTATCATTGAAGATTAGAGATTTTAACCATTACTTTAATGGTCATAATACATATCTGATGGATCATTTATAATAATAGGATCTATAAATTTAATTCCTTGCATGTCTCCTACAACTTGGTTGGTATATTTTTTTGGAAAAGAATTTTAAAAAATAACCTTATTAGATCTTCTACAACAATCTGTAGGATGAGATCTTCTACAATTAGATCATATTATTTTATTTTCAATCCAACATTGACTTACTCAATGTGATTTTTTATAAGTATAATAAGGTGCTATATTATTCTTTTGATTTGAAAGGATATTTGGATTTACTTATCTCAGTTGATGAAGAGGCTTATGTAGTTGGGATTGATTTTTTTTTAATAGGATATTATAAGAATTATGGACAAAATTAGAATATATTATTTACTTATTTGTAATTTATATATTATAATTCACAGATTTGAATCTTTGATTCATGGTATTAAAACTTTAAAATTAGAATTTGATTTTTAATAAGGTAAGATATTACTTCACTTATAGCTTTCATAATGTTTATCATCTCATTTTTAAATATATCATTTGCTTGTCTTATCTTATTTTTAAATTCCTCCAATCTAATATCACTAAAGGATCTATAAAATGATTTGTCATGTGGGCCTTCTATTACTAAGGGCATTGGATTATTTATAAGCAATAGGGAGGAAGAAGGTTGAAAGTAGCTTAAAGCTAAATATTGATGGAATTCTATAGATTGGTGTTGCAAAGGTATGAAAGTTGGTATTGGTTCTTCTGTCCTTTTAAGCATACAATCATTTTTCTTATCAATGATTTCTATTTCCAAAGTAACTTAAATAGCTCTTTTTAAATTTTTAGGTCTCTTATTTAATATATCTCAAATTGTAGAAGGCATGGCAAAATCTTGGATAAAGTAGTATCTTATAGTATTTTCATTTAAAAAATTACCAATGTATTGAGTGTATACTATACAAAATTGCCTCACATAAGAGATGATATCTTCAAAAGGACTTTATCTAATATTTGTCAAAACTAAAAGAGGTTGTTGTTGGCCAATTACAAATTTAAATTGGCAAAAAAAGGCAACTAAGAGTTGTTTCTATATAATAAATGATGCTTCTCTATAAAATCTATATTATGCATATGTAGAATCTATTAAAATAGTTGAAAATCATATCAAATAGTATCCATGGTTGGTCACTAAACTAGTGGTTAATATTTCCACAAACTATTTTATATGAGTTTCTAGGTCTTTATTGATAGATCCACTAAATTTTAGAAGATTAGGTGGAATTGTTGGTCCTTGTTATCTCAAAGGTACAACAATAGGTAGCCCTTTTTGCAATATCATGGAATCAATTTGGATGTTTATAAGAAGATGTTGGTTATCTCTATTTGCTATATTAGTACTTAGAATTCAAAAAGGTGAAGGTTCTACTTGAGGCTCTAAAGGATGGCCTCTATTATATTCCATTTAAATAGAAGACTATGATATCTTATCACAAAATTTTTTTAACATGTCGATTTCTACAACTATAGGTTCTATCTTTTTTTAGTTTTATAAAATACGTCCAGATCACAAAATATGATCAGCAAATAAATAAGCTACTTTAGAATTAAGTTTAGATAGCATACAATTAAATATATTGTTTCTAAATTATTCACTTCAGGTAGGAAAAGACCTAATAGATAGTTTAGACAACCAAAATAAATCTAAAAACTTGTAATATATTTAATTTATTTTTATGAAATAATAAAAAATCCTCTCTCTTCTTATTTATTTGTGAAAAATATGATTTAATTATATACTAAGATGAGATCTTGTATTGATTTTAAAATAGCAATGTCATTCAATAATTAAATCTTTCTCACAAGTAATGTATATGTTTCAAGTAAATACTAAGTTGAGTTCTTGTGCTGATCTTAAAATAGAAAAATCACTAACTAATTGGAATTTATTTCACAATTAAAGATTAAAAAATAAGGCCAAGCATAATATAAGTAATTTAAATATTTTAATATGTTAATACCACAAAAATCAAATGAATCAAGTAAAAGGCAACCTATTAAGCAATCTGTAATAATTAACTATGTGATCACTTTCCACAAGTACAAGTTCAATGCCAAAAAAAAGTCATGTTAGCCATCAACCTAACTTCACTTCCTCACAAAATATCTAAAAATTGAAGTACTTATTACAAATATAACTACGTTCACTTTAATAAAAGAGGTAGATTGAAAAAATTATTGGTGAATTGTCATATTACGTTGTCGGGGTAGAGAGAATCTGCCTCAAGAAAGCGCTGGGCTTCTGGCTGCCACTAATTACTCAAGCAAGATTCAAGTATAATAAAAACCCCCAATTTTATATAAAAGAGATCTCCATAGGACTATTACATCCAATACACAAGCCTAATTTCCTCAAACCACTCAAAACATAACAAAATACTCTAAACCCTCATTCTCCCGTAGGAAGGGAATTTTTCCCGAACTTAAATAATCCATAACTTTTAATCCAACCGTCCAAAACTACTCCAAATTTACATGAAGTACTGATAAATTCTTCACAACTACCACCACAAATTTCAACCGTCGATTCATTATCGATCTTTAGATATCGCCGAAACCCTAGCAGTAGCTTTAAACCCTTGTTTACAAACACCCGTGTACTAAATTCTTCATATCTCACAATCTAAGAGTCCAAATGCTATGAAACTTTGATGTATAGCTTCTTAGCACAATAATACACCTTCTTGGAAGTTTTGAGACAAAAATTCGTCCAAAAACTTAAGATATGGCAAACCTCATCACCATCAACAAAATGGTCTACTTACTGCCTTGGAATTGGATGCGCTGTCTTCAACTCTTCATATCTCCTTCGTCTAAACTCAAAACTTAAGAATTCCTTCATAACAGACGTAGATCTTGAAATCACCTTTCCAACCGCACCGTCCGATCTCCAAAAGCCTCCGTACAACTCCGCGAAACCCCAAAAGAGTGACAGTATGTATGAAATCCACTCTCTAACTTTGAACAAGTATAACTTCTTCACCCTAACTCCAAATCGCCTAAAATTTCCTCTCAAACTATACCCAAAACCCTAAACTTTACAACCCTACCTCTGAAATTGCAAATCCCCTTTTGAAGTTGCCGAAAACCCCTGTTAAGGTCGCGGGCAGCCTCCTCAAAGCCCATTGGGCATGGTATTCGACCAATAGGGATGAAGTTCCCTATTCCTTGCCTTCATCCGACCATGGCTTGATTTCATCCCTCCCAATTAGCCTCTTATTAGCTTAAATTTTCATCCTTAAGTCCCCACCTTCTCTCAAGGCTTCATACTAAACATTTAGATCTTATAATTTTTAAATACCATAACTAAATAGGTAAAATAAAATAAAATAAAGTTTCTTCTATCAACCATTTTTAATTTAACTTACTAACCATTCTAACACACATCTAGATTCATAAACATATAAGGCATTTTGAGTGGATTTTACATACTGTAAGCAATTACAGTACGACAACTTGTTGTCTTATTTGGAAATGCACTAGGTACTTAGTTGTAAAAGGTGAAGTTTTGGTTTACAAGTATGCAAGAAATCTTATTAGATTTTATCCATATAAGAAGAATGCAATTTGAATTTCAATTCAAAAGTGCTTAAAGCTAATACAAAGTACTCAAAAATAATCTTCTTGATAATCTCAACTATACACAAATTCCAATTGCATTATTATTTTCACAATTAAATAACTTCAATTTTTCTTTGCAAGCTCTAATCCTAGTTAGTGAGTTGTAGCAAGTTATAACTCTTAATCTAATTATTTTCTTGATATAAAAATTTTGCACACAAATGCCACTATAAGTCTTTTACATGCTCAAAAAATTTTAGTCCAACCCAACTTACAAATTGTAAAATAACGTCCAAAAACCACTCTAATGTCACTTAGCTGCCAACTTAAAAGTTGATATAGAAGTTCTAGTAGCAATTTTTTCTTTTCCAACTATTAACTTCAGCTCAAAATTGGTATATAACTTGATCTCTAAGTCTTCTAATATCATGCCAAATTTCGCCTTGTTTTGACAAATAGATTTTTAGATATCACAAAAATCCTAAATAATCCCAAACTACCAATTTTTGGTACCTACTTGTACTAATGATCAAATATCTTTCAATTGCACTATTAAATTATCACAAATTTTTACACTCTCATAGCACATCTAATGAACTTTATATTATAAAATTTTAAACTATATATATTATACCAACCATTCAAACTATCCAAGAGTGCTAGTTCTAATTTTATTGCATAAAATCTAAATCACCAATATAAATCCTAACTTTGAACAATAATTACAAAATCACTCCAAAATCTATCAAAATAAGTCTTATGCTTCTAAATTAAGCTTGAAGCTCGCTCTCAATTTATAATTACCAATCTCCAAGTGATGCTTTAGTTTATCCTCAATGCCTGCTTTAATAGCTAAAGATTTGAATTTGATATTATTCCACAAATGGTTGATCCTTGGATATCAATCTAACCTATTTTAGGGATTTTTAAGTCTAATCCTACCTTCAACTTAATTCTAATATTAACCATATTAATTATTTATCTCTTTTATCTTATTTTTATTAATTTATAGTATTTTAAAAGTAATAAAAGAATTTCTACAACCTAAAAGAAAAAGTTAATAACTAATTCTTATCTATTAGCTATTAAAATAAGAAAATAATTTAAAAAGCTTTCATAATATCATTTTTAAGTATCTTGAGTTCCTATTGAATTAAGATAATTGAATATTAATCAAAAAATCATTCTTATTTATATTTTTATTACATAAATTTATTACAATACGACATCTATCTCTTCTAAACCTGTGTATCCTCTGGTATGCGTCAAATGAATCATATGTCATAGTTGGCATCATACCATCTTTTCATTTTTTGCATCAAGTTCTTCATCATTATTTTCACCATCCATTTCAATACAATTATCTTTGGAATCATTGATATCTTCAATATCATCTTCTATGTTGATTTTTCCATCTTATCTTTTAAAAGTCTTCACTCACTTTCCAGCAATAGGTATTTTTAACTTTGTACCATTCAACTCCTTCAATAAATATGTGACATTGTCATGGATAATTACCACCACATACAGTCCAAATCAACGTTTTGAAAACTTTCACAAAATATTATGCTGATTATATAAATTGCTATCATAAACAACTATATAATCATCTTTTTTAATTACTTTAAGCTTCAATTGATGTTGCTTATCAAATTAAGCCTTGTTCTTTAGCCTTGTCTTTTGTAATCTTTTTAATGCTAACTCTACATCTTCTAATATTTGTTCAAGTTGTTGAATTTTAATAGCTAAAAACTCTTCTTTCATTAATCCATCTTCCCAAGGTAGCATATTCCAAATTGACACATATTTTTTAATTGACATAATAGATTTTTGGCTTGTCATGAGTTCTACTAGGATATATCATGTCATTGAACTATATATTATTTGATCAGTCCATAATGCATGAAATAGAAGTCAAGGCCATTCTATCACTCTTCTATTACAAGCTTTAATTAAGGTTTTTATAATTGGTGGATATCCATGTTCATTCTTTGCATTCTCTTCTAAATTATAAGCAGTAGTCATTGATAATTTAATTCTACATCTCTTAAAGAATTCATGAGCTTCATGTATATCCAATTTTCTATGATTTGTAGTAATCTTTCCTATACATCCATAGCAACAAATAACATCTTTAAGCAAAAACTTGCAAATTTTCTCTATAGACTTTATCTTTAATGCCTTATCTTTTATTTGATTTGATAAATTTTGACGAGTCAAAATTAAATATCTCATTTTTCATAATTCCATTAGTATAATAATCAAATCTATAATCCATTTAAAATGAATAGCCAAAGGATATATTGGATATAGACCATCTTGATATCATATATTTGAATACATTTGATAAGTTATATAAGATTCTATAAATAAAGTTATATCTTGATACATATTCTTTTATTAATACCATTCTTTCAATTTAGAAAAAGTAGTCCAAATTCTTCTATGTTCCACCCATAGACTATCATGAAACTCTTTGAGTAGTTTTTATTGATCTTCTTTAGTACCTACTACTTATTGTAGTATTTCAATGTTTGATTTTGGCCTCTTCTATAGAAATCCTCCTTGTAATATGAACTTATATACTTTATTTTTTATCTTTTTAAATATTTTAACTAATCAATTAGTATGCTTGGTTAATATATTTAAATAATGTCTAATTTTGAATAATTCTCCTTCATAGTTTTTTTTAATGAAATGGCTTCTTGTAGATTGGATAGGAATTTTAGGATTTACAATACATAGTTTGTAGGATTAAAAATAGGCAGAAAGCCAATGAATGGCCAGTTTAGAAGGCAGAATGGATGAAGAAGTTAGGAAAAATAGTTATCATCGGTTGTGAAGCAGTTAACATAGACGGAGCAAGTATAAATTGATTTGGTATGAAGGAGTCGGGGCCAGACTATGATAGTCCTGAGCCGGGGTAAGCTTGGTGCTACGTCTCTCTTTTCTTTTGTTAGACTGTAGTGAAGGATCCGGATTCTATTCCAAAGGGTTATACCATGTCAATGATGAAGTACAATAATAAAACAAAAAATTCATATATATATGGATGAGTAAGAAATTATGATTGTTTATTATGTGAAGTTCTTTGCGGTGAATTAGAGGTTGAAGATCGGCTATGTCAATGAAGTTTGGTTGTGGATGTGAGTGTCATGCCGTATAGACTGTGAGAGTTGAGAGGTGGAGTATATTGGAGTAATAATTTGTTTTGAGAGATGTTGTAGGTGAGAAATTATTTCCAGTGATTGGAGAAAGAAGCGGGTATATGCAGTCTGTGGAAATGGTGCGACATTGCCAATTGTTGTTATGAATTTGGAAGAAGACAGAAGATTACAATACGGATAATTGGTGGAAGATTGTGTCACGAAGTATCTTTAGTTGCGGAATAGCAGAACGAATAGAGTGGAGGGCAATATTTTAGAGAAAAGCATGTACGTGTGCATTGGACTCTAATATTCAGTACGTAGTTAGTTATATAATCCTAATAGTTTAACTCAATGCGGATAATCTCTCCCTGTGTTTGAATCCCCTTTTACAGATTAACTCTGGGCAATATTAGTAGATTAAGTAAGACGAACGAAAACAACATTTTGGTGCCGCTGCCGGGGATTGACAATAGTATTGAGTGTTAGGAATTAACTACCAAATGAGTAGTTAAATTAGTGATGGAAAGCAATGTCAATAATAGATGATAAAAGATTATAGCTAATAAGAATGAGAATATTGCTCTGAGAAAAATACGTCAGTCGAAAGGAAGACAAGAGAGAGCACGAGTAAGAAATTTGTTGCGGGACGAATAAGAACAAAAGCTAAAAAGGAAGCGTCAACAAAGTTGGATTAAACCATGGTTGCATGCCTGTCGGCACATCCGAGCATATCAAAAATATGAAAGATCTTTAATATTTCAGATATATATACCATTAAAGAAATTGCCAAAAGCACTCGTGGATAACTCCGCAAGTAGTCCAGTGTATCTCTTGAGCCCATTAACGGAAAGAGAATGTAGCACAGAAGAATTAAGTACTCCATTGGATACTTTCCCAATAGTGGATACAGCCGATTCTAGTAAGGTTAGTTCTTTAGTAGGGAATGTATTGCTTGCCAAGAAGGGCCAATTTAGTCTATTCCAAAATCCGTTATTTTAACCTCAACTTCAACTAATAAAATTATTTGCACATAATAATACCAAATTGTGGAGGCCAAAAAAAACAATTGAGGGAGGCAGCAATTATTTTAACAAGGAAGTAAGTAGATCATTGTCACCTTCAATGGCGGCGAGAGATCCAGTAGTACCAATTGCGGTACAAATGGATGCGGTGGGTGATCGCACAACTAGCGTAGCTCCATTACCTACCTTTAGGGGTCTGCCAGGAGCTGATCTAGAACAACACTTGTCTCATTGTGGCTCCTCTGGTTAAGAATTGGTCATAATGACATTATTTCCATACCTTATTCTTAATAAGGAAATAAGTAGAATATTATCACCTTCAATGGCGGCGGGGGATCCAGCAATACCAATTGTGGTATAGATGGGTGCGATGGATGATCGCACAACTAGCATAGCCCCATTACCTACCTTTAGGGGTCTGTGAGGAGCCGACGTAGATCAACACTTGTCTCAATTCCTGACCGCATGTGTAGTTAAGAATGGTAGAACTTAAGATATTTGGTTAAGATGGCTGCCAGCGACCTTGAAAGACACGGCGTTTGAATGGTATAATCGCCAACATGTGGGACAATTTTCTAATTGGGAGGCATTCAAAAATACGTTTTTGACTCATTTTTGACTAATAGGATTTGAAGAACATCTTAGAGAAAGATTAATGAATAGCAAAATAGTACCAAGAGAAGTGATGCAGTCATATTATGGCCGAGTAGCAGATATCCTTCGTAAATGGCCAAATAACCAAATACCGGATTCGTTTGTTATGTCTATATTGGTTAACGGACTATATCCACCAAAATTGAAGATGTTTGTAAAGGAGGTAAAATCCGCGACTGTGGCTGCCTCACTTGACCGAACTAAGGTATGGGAAGAATGTCATTATGACTAATTCTTAACCATAGGAGCCACAATGATTCTACCTCAAGGAGGATATCAAATACCAACCTGGAATGAAACAGTAAATAGTTACCCAAAAATAATTGACTACGATGCAAATCTTAGTGTCAATCCGCAAGGAATAGTGAATGTTGTTCCATTGCAGGCTGTACCACCAACAACTGCAGTTCCATATTCTCCATACTCCCCATATCAAAAACCAATATTTATAAAGGACTTATCTAATGAATTGGTATCAAAGGATCCAAATGAGACTTTGTTATTAACTTTGACAAAGAAAATGGACGAGTTGGCTGTTAACCTAGCAAAGGATAAGAAAAAGAGGCATAAACTGACTAATATGCACCCTAATATTTGGTGCAATAATTGTAAAGGGCAAGGCCATTTAGTAACGGAGTGCCTTTCACCACCTCAAATGATTGTGCAATGTATATTTTGTGGTGGTAAGCATGTAACCACCAATTGCTAGAATTTAAGAAGGCAATAAGAATTAGAAAATCGAACCATAATTCAGACCATGATCTGATCATGATTTAGACGATGATTCAGACCATGATTCTAAATCATGGTCTGATCATGATTCTGAATCATGGTCTGATTTCCTAATTGAATCATGGTCTGATTTCCATCTTCTTGAATTCCATGAATCAGCATATCTAGTTGCAAAGTAAGATAGAGGACAATAATCGAGTTCCACAAGATTCTCCGATAAACCGGGTGGAATGCGTCTATGCAGTACTTACTTGGGTCTAACAAAAAGAAAAAGATCCAATTCAATAATTAGAAGTACCTGTTGCGGACTAATATAATCTATTGCATGGTATTCCAAATCTAAGACCAGTATCAAAGGTATTACCAACAAATGGATCCAATTTGTCTGTGCAACTTGAGGATGTTTTTAGCCCCAAGATATTGGTTCAACCAAAACCAGAACCAATATCTTCAAAGTTTTAAGAGCCACTTTATCCATTAAAAGATCCTCTCATGGAGAAGAATTACGACAAAGTCCATTCAGTAGTTCTAGTTCCAAATTTTGTAAGAAAATTATCTCAAGGGATCAAATTAAAATCCATGAAAAAGAAAAAGGCTTTGGAAATCATTGCCAATATGAAACCATATGATATTATGAAAGATTTGGATGAAATTAAATCTTCTATTACAATGAAGCAATTATTAGCAGTTGCACTAGAATGTCGTTCTACATTGAATTTCTCGTTAATACAACGTAGAGTTCGTGATAAAAAAATTCATGAAATTAGTTTGAATCCCGATCCGGGAGCACCAACTATTGATTTATCAATTGATGGTGTTTTTATTCCTAGAATTCAAGTAGATGGTGGCTCTAGTGTGAACTTAATAAACGCCGATACAATAGAGGAGTTGGATTTAAAACAATTAGTATCCACGACATTGGATTAAGAATGACAGATCATAGTAGGATAAAACCAATGGATATCTTACGTAGTATTAATATTATAATCGCGGGAATTACGTATGAAATTGATTATATTATTTTCCAATCACAGAGTTCCACTTTATCATATCTAATATTATTAGGTCGGCCGTGGCTATATCAAGCCAAAGCTAGGATTGATTAGGGCCGTGGAACGTTAATTATTGAAGAGGGTAATGACAAGATTATTTTATAGATGTACCCAATTCAATATCATGGGGAGTCTCAAATTATGGGCACAGAAGCAACATCTGAAGATGAGGGCCAATTTGAGGTAGAGTATGACGAAGTTAATAATGCGATGCAAGTTGATAAAGACCCCATTCACATGCGGAAATAAGGCGTGTTACACAAGTATGGAAGGCCAAAGGAATATTTTTTATATCAGGAAGATGCAGCAAATTTTGACGATGTCATCGCGGACTAGATGAATAATCGCGCGATAAATAAAGTCAATACATTGGAACCAGAATTGGATAATTCCGATTTGCCGGACCATATGACAGATTCAGAGCAGAAGGGGCAAATGAATCTGGGGATTAATGAGGAACCTGTGTGCCAATCCATTAACTTGGGTTCCAATGAAACACCCTAGATTATCAAAGTATATACCGGTAATACGGGTACAGAACTAAGAAATTGGAAAGAAATTGGAAATTGAAATTCTTTCTAAATCATAAATATGCTTTTGCTTGATCATATGCGGATTTAAAAGGTATTCCTGTCAAAGTTTGTGAGTATCGAATTACCTTAGAGGAAGATGCTACACCAGTTTGTTAAAGACAACACCGTCTTAATCCAAAATATTCTCTCATGGTCAAATAAGGAAATAGATAAACTCTTAGACATGGGCTTCATATATCCAATCTCGTATAGTGAATGGGTTTTACCAATTGTGATAGTGCTGAAGAAAAATGAAAAAATTTGTATGTGTCAAGACTTTCGTAAATTAAACACGGCTATTAAGAAGGATTATTTTCTTTTACCTTTTATAGATAGTATACAGGATGCAGTAGCTAAGCATGAATGTTATTCTTTTTTGGACGGATTCTCGAGTTATAATCAAATAAAAATTATAGAAGAGGACTAGTTGAAGACTACTATTACTACAGATTGGGGCACATTTGCTTATATAGTGATGCCATTTGGGTTATATAATGCCCCGACCACATTTCAAAGGATAATGATGCAATCCTTTTAGGACTATTTACGATTGTCAATGGAGATATTTTTAGATGATTTTTGCACATTCAATACAACTGTAAATCATTTAGAACGTCTTGGTAATTATTTGGACCAATGTGATAAATATGGGATATCTTTGAATTCTGAAAAATATCAATTTGGCGTACCATCAAGAAAGATTTTGAGACATATCATTTCCGTGGTCGATATCGCTACTGACCCAGATAAAATTACTCGTATATTGGCTTTATCAAAGCAAAAAATAGTATCTGGTGTTCAGGGTTTCGTAGGCCATGTCAGCTATTATAGGCGATTCATTCATTTATTTTCAAAAATATGTCAACCGTTAACGAATCTCTTAAAGAAACCACCATTAAATGGATCTAGTCCAATTTGGACTGAGGAATGTAGAGTTGCGTTCGAGGAGTTAAAACGAAAATTGATATCAGCACCATTACTTGTTGGACAAAACCCTTTCTTGTTTATGTTGATGCCTCGAATGTTGCTATTGGATCCGTGTTAAGCCAGAAAGATGAAAAGGGTTGAGATTATCCCATCTATTATGCTACTCGATAATTTGTTGCTGTGGAACAAAATTACACTACGACTGAACGGGAAGCCTTGGGCATGATCTATTCTGTCCAAAAATTTCGACATTATTTGCTTGGTTATCCATTTGTGTTTCATGTCGATCATGATGCTCTTAAGTATATGATTAATATACCTCAATTGAATGGACGCATTGCTCGATGGATGTTATTCCTTCAAGAATTTAATTTCACTATCAATGTTCGACTTGGAAAGAAACATGCCAATGTAGATCATTTATCTTGATTGTCCAATATATTCAGTAATGAACCTATCAATGATGCACTTCCTGATGCAAAATTATTTGCTGTCGATATAATCACCTCAAAATATAGTGAATTGATCAAATATCTGACATTTCAAGTATTTCCACCTACATATAGTGAGAAACTTAAGAAACGCTTGATTTTGAAAAGTGCTCCATATACGATGATTGGAGACGCCTTGTATAAAGAAGGGAGAGATGGAATTCTACACCGTTGTATTTTTCAAAGTGAAGTACGTACCATATTAGAAGGATGTCATTTGGATAGTTGTGGAGGACATTTTGCCGATGACAGCACTATCCGTAAAGTTTTAATGGCTGGATATTGGTAGCCAACAATGTTCTCAGATGCACACCAATACGTTGTCGTGTTGTGACACGATTATATAGTAAAACTATGACTAAAAATGATTTTTCAATTAATATTCTATTATCTTAGTTCAATAAGAATTCAATATATTTTAACAAGGTTTTTATGAAAGCCTCTTAGTTTATTTTCTTCACTTAATAGCTAGTAGATAAGAATTAGTTAGTAATTTTACCTTCTAGGTTATAGTAATTCTTTTATTGCCTTAGGAAGGCCATAAAATAGTAAAAATATAATAAAAAAGATAAATCACTAGCATGATTGATATTAGGATTAAATTGAAGGTAGGGTCGCACTATAAAATCCCTAGGATAGGTTAGATTGGTACCCAAGGGTTGGCCATTTATAAGACAGGGTCAAAATCAGACCTTTGGATACTAAAACGGCCGCCTAGGGCAAATCAAGAGTCTTTTGGCAGATCGAAAGATGGGATTAGAGAGAAGACTTAAGAAGTTTTGCATAGGAATTGAAGAGAAGTGATTTGGATTAGAAATGATTTTGTAATAGCTTTGCAAAGTTAGGGTTGTTTTTAGCAACTTGGGATTTTGTGAAATAAAATAGGGTTGATATTTTAGGCAATTTTAGAAGTTTTGTAGTAGATCCACAGTTGAAAATTTGTGGATTTTTGGGTATTATTGTTGTTAATGTGTGCTATGAATTTGAACTAAATCTAACAATTTAGTTGTACATATTTGAGGTTTAAGTGGGTCAAGGTCTCGGAAATTAAGTTTTGAAGGTCAGTTAGGGTTTTTGAGATCTTGAGTAATTTGCTAGTTGGATTGGAGTGAAATTTGTGTATATAGGTAGTAGACTTGTTTTTCTATACACATACAAAATTTGAAAGCAATTGAATGGTGTAAACGGGAGATTTAGGTACTAGAATATTGGCATCAAGATTAGAAAAGGAGGCCAGCCATCACCCATACAAATTTATGTGTTTTTCTTCTTTTTGTGAAGTTAGATCTTCTTCAAACTTTATGTGCTTGTTTTCAACTTAATTAATAAGATGTGTGCAAAATTTCAATTAAAATCAATGGTATATTTGGTAGTTGTTGAGGTTCTAAAGCTACCTTAGGATTTCCTTAGGGTTTGGTTAGGATTCGACTAAGATTAGTTAGGATTTGTTTTAGGGTTTGTTAAGATTGATTAGGATTTAATTATAGAATTAATAATTAATAACCATTACGCGAGGCTGGTCCTACAAAATATATCCTTTCTGCCCATTATAGAATTAATAAAATGGGTTCCACAATCACTAACCAATTCTTTGGAACACTCAAATCGAGTGATAATATTTTCATATAATAACGTGGCTACGGTATTGCCATTATCAACATTTGTTGCCATTGCCTCCGCCCATTTTGTCACATAATCAGTCGCTACCAAAACATATCCTTTCTGCCCATTACGCGAGGCTGGTGCAATTACGCGAGGCTGGTGCAATTACGTAATGTAGTGTGGAAACGGACTGGGATACAAAATTGTTCGCAGCCTTGTGGGCATATCGTACTGTGTATAAAGTGACTACTAGTTTCATCCTATTCTAATTGGTGTACGGGCAAGAGGCTATATTACCTATTGAATTAGAAGTTCCGAGTTTACGAATTGCATTGGATGAACGTCTTAGTGACAAAGAATCCCTCCAACATCGGTTAGCACAATTGGACAAATTGAATGAAGTTAGGGCTACGGCTCTTTTAACTATGTAAGCTACACAACACTACCGTAAGAATTATTATGATAGTAAATTACGTCTTAAATCTTTTATGCCCAATGATCTAGTACTTCTTTATGATAGTTGCTTTCACCATTTTTTGGAGAAATTTCAAGTCCGTTGGCATGGACCCTATCGAGTAATTGAAGCCTTTCCTAATGATTCATTTCAATTGGAAGATTTTATGGGTACTCAATTTATCACCCGCGTTAACGGCAATTATTTACGTCTTTATTTTACGTAACTCTAGGATGGATTTTTAAAATTGGAAGAAAGAGGGTGTACCTATTCATGATAGCTTACCTTTATTGAAGGTGCATGATGGTTAGAAAAGACAACTGATGGTCAGTTTTGGATCCTAATACGGCCTAGTCAGGCAAATCGGAAGTGATGATCTGATACACTGGTTTAAGGATTGTTGCTTTAGACCCCAAATAAAAGGTTAGGAGCGGGGCACTTAGTGAGAGTTTTTGTTAGCATTCTATTTTGAACTTGGTTGTCCGAGTGTATGCTTATTAAAGTATAGAGTGTTCTGCTGTCAAAAAGTAACGATTAGTCCGAGCAAAGAGTACGTAGTCAGTACTATATAATGTCGATGGAAAGATCGAAGAGAGCTGCGGACAGAGAGGAGAATATCCGAAACGTGCAAAGTAAGAGTAATTTGCAATCGCCGTCCCTCGTGGTGGTCACTAACATTGAGCCAATGAAGTTGGAAATCTGTTGGTCTCCACAAAGATAGAAAGATTTTAGAAATGCAAAAATGTACGTGTTTTTGCGAGGATCGGATAATTTGCCTCCAATTGATGTAGAATTAATGGCACAATATATAGAAAATTACGACCTAGAGGATAGTTCTAGTGTAATAAAAGGAAGAATAATTGAGATCGATGAGAGTATCTTACAGAAGGTATTATATTTATCAATAGGTGAGTTAGCGGTAGGAGTCAAAGTGTCGAGTGACTTCAGACTGGGAAGTTACTTCAAAGGCAACATGACGTTCTTTGAGAAGAATCAAGGCTGGAAAGTGGCGGAGGCACTTACTTCAGAGCTTGCGGAGTAGATGCGGTTCGTTCAAAAGTGGCTAGGCTTGAACCGACATACCACGTACATGTCCAAGCGCTTATTGTTTGCTGCGATTGGAACACTTGAAAACATGGTCTTTAATTAGATAGCCTTTGTAGCAATCCGTATCCATGCAGAAATGGGAGCCAAGCGGAAAACGGATAAATTTGCTTCTTTGCTATGCTCTAACTATGTGCACTTCGTTATTGCACATACATTAAGTCAACCACCA
Source organism: Physcomitrellopsis africana (assembly GCA_036785485.1). Taxonomy (NCBI): domain Eukaryota; kingdom Viridiplantae; phylum Streptophyta; class Bryopsida; order Funariales; family Funariaceae; genus Physcomitrellopsis; species Physcomitrellopsis africana. The sequence continues at coordinate 11,737 of JAWRVF010001192.1, read as the reverse complement.
GGGGAGAAGAGTGTACCTTCTCCAATGCCGCAACAGGGTATGCGGAGTTTATCAATTGGTCCAGGGGTAGTAGTGTACAAAATTGGGGAATCAAGTAGATCGCGGGAATAGGAGGCTATCTCAGAGATGACACTAGGGCGAGCTTCAATTCATGCAGTAATTAAAAGGATGACTGAGGCTCCAGTTTTGAACACTAGAATATTGGAGGGAGGGAACCTCATGGAAGTAATATTGGGTCAAATTTCTCAATTATAGCTTACAATGGATCAGTCGGAAGGAAATTTAAGACAAAAATTGGAGTCAAGTCGGAAGGAGATAATAGAAAAAAGCTGCCGAATTGTGGAACAAGATCCTCTAATTAGAGCAAAGACGGAATCCAAGCTGGCAATGGAGCAAAAATTAGCAGAAAAAAAGAAAAATTGGGCGAATGATAAAGATCGCATTCAAAGAATCATGAATGGTCAAAAGTAAGAATTAATAGAGGATTGCAGGATATGGAATTTGGAATGTGTGAGTTGAAGCGTTGAAGTGTTGAAGCGTTGAAGTGTGAATTGCAGGCAGAATGTGAAAAAGAAGCAAAATTGAAACAGAAAAAGATAGAATTGGGAGACCAATACAGAATTGGAACGGATAAGCTGCAGGCAAAAATTGGTACCTTGAAGGGTGAAGTGGAAAAATTGGAGGGCGACTTGGCCAATGCCGTTAAGCCATAGGTATCTGTTCCACTAGTTTCAAATACAAGTGAGCTGGAAGAGAAGATGAAGCAATAAGGGCGCCAATTAGAGACGAAAGATATCAGGATTCTACAATTGGAGGCTCAAGTTTGGAAATTGAGAGCAGATAATGAAGATTAATTAGCGCAATTGAAGAGTAACCATGTTGATTTATTGGAGGAAGATGAGGATGTGCCATTAGGGCCAGACACAGAAGAACCTTCTACGAATCCAGGAGCATCTCAATATCAAGAGCCAGCTTTATAACAAATATTTTTTTTTATAAATTATGTATTTGCAAGGGCGCTGCATAATTAGGAGTGGGACTATGTAGAATAGGTAGGATTTTTAGGATTTATTATACATAGTTTATAGGATTAAAAATAGGTAAGAAGCTGATGAATGGACAGTTTTAGAAGGCAAAATGGATGAAGAAGTTAAAAAAAGTAATTATCATCGGTTGTGAAGCAGTTAACATAGACGGGACAAGTATAAAACAATTTGGTACGGGGGAGTTGGGGCCAGACTGTGATAGTCCTGAGCCGGGATAAGCTTGGTGCTACCTCTTTCTTTTCTTTTATTAGACTGTAGTGGAGGATCCGGATTCTATTCCAAAGGATTATACCATGTCAATGATGAAGTACAATAATAGAACAAAAAATTTATATATGTGTGGATAAGTAAGAAATTATGATTGTTTGTTACATGAAGTTCTTTGCGGTGAATTGGAAGTTGAAGACTGGCTATGTCAATGAAGTTCAATTATAGATGTGAGTGTCATGCTATATTGACTGTGAGAGTTGAGCACTGAAGAATATTGGAGTAACAATTTGTTTCGAGAGACGTTGTAGGTGAGGAATTATTTCTAGTGATTGGAGAAAGAAGCGAGTGTATGCAGTCTGTGGAAATGGTGCAACATTGCTGATTGTTGTTATGAGTTTGGAAGAAGACAGAAGATTACTGTAGGAGTATTGGTGGAGGATTGTATCACAAAGTATCTTTAGTTGCGGAATAGCAGAACCAGTAGAATGGACGGCAATATTTTCGAGAAAAGCGTGTACGTGTGCATTGGATTCTAATGTTCAATAAGTAGTTAGTTATGTAATCCTAATAATTTAATTCAATGCGGATAGTCTCTCCGTGTATTCAAATCCCCCTTTATAGATTTACTCTGAGCAATATTGATAGAATAAGTGAGACGAACGAGAACAACACTTATCTTTCTTGTTTAATTGTAAAATTGAATGAAACTTTGTATCTACATCATCAATATCTTCAATTATCTCATCTTTTCCATCATATTTTGTTTAAGATAACATATCTATTATTCAATTGTCTTTTTTTGCAATATGCCTAAACTCTGAATTTAATGACTTGATATAAGCAATCCATCTCAATATTATAATATCCAATATTATACAATTAATAATCATTCCAAGTAAAGACAAACAATCTATTTCAATCACCACCATTGCTCCAATTAAGTAATCTTTTTTAGCTTTCATAATTAAAATAATTTCCTATAATTTCCTTTTTACTTACAAATATGCACGTTGGCAAGTACTTAAAATCTTAGTTCTATATCAAATTACAAATCTATGTCTATTTGAATCATCTTGACATATAGCCCATCTAGTTGTAATTCAATTAATATCCACTATAAGAATCACTGGTCTATTACACTTATAATCAATTTTTCTCAACATTCAATATGATATTAATAATTTCTTCAATCTTTGTACTACTTTGATATATATTTTCTTTCCATTTAAACTAATAATCCTTGTATAATAATATATCCAATGGATCTAGTATGTAAGCATAGTGAGGAATTCAAATATGGTAGAATATATATGCATTCAAAAACCTATGCACCCCTATTAAAGAATTACAATCTTTTTTTATTCTCCTAATTGTATCAACCTTGCTTGGATCCGTTTTTCTTCTATAAAATTGATATAAATGTTCAACAATTATAACTTCTTATATTTTAAATATAGATTTTATATCCAATAATATAAGATGAATTTCCTCAAGCTAAGTCAATATCTTTTCACAATCTTATATATAATCAATAACATACTTCTGATATCCCTTCTTATCTAAAGTTTCATATTTGTCTTCTTCTTTGTACCCTTTTAAAAGAACATCATTTAGAAAAGATATATTCCTCTCAGAAATCAAATTCCTGAATACCTTGTTCATTCTATTTATCATATACACAATTGAGTTAGTAGCACTTTGAGGAAGAGTATACATTCTAATCAATCCAAGTAGTATTCTTATTATTGTCATATTTCTACTCTCTTTTGCAAGTTGGTCATAGCCTAAATACAAATTATTTATTGAATAGATTGTTCTTCTTGCAAACGCTTCAATAAATTTATCTACTATTGGTCCAATTCTTGCATTTCTGATAGTCACTACATTTACTAGTTGCATATCTTAAATAAATCATAATAATTCATTTTTCTTAGGCATCGTAGACCATTGACTAAAATATGATATAAAAAAAGGCTTCAAAATCTTCATCTTTATCTTTTCTTTCACTAATTCTACCAAACTTGGCAAATGTACCTCCAATATTAGAATTAGCTTCAAATTTCAAGGTACATGTGGAATAGTAAAAATAACCATTTGAATTACATCATTTGGATCTACACATCCAATTTCATGAGATTCAAAGACAAATGATTTATTTTGTTTTACTAACATTTTTTTGAAATATATAATTTCCTTTGATAACAAAGAATCATCAAAATCAATCTTCAATTTCTCAAAAGTCTCTTCAATAAACTTATGTCTAATATTCCTTGGACCTTTTAAGCTCTTTTCTCTTCATACTTCTTCCATCTATTTTTTAGAATCTTTTGGCAAAGGTCTAGTAATGGACTTTACTTTCTTATCTACTGTCTTATATTTTATTTCAACCATAGCATGTGGTGCTTGAAAAGATTCAAGTATAGAATAGATTTTTTTTAAATGAATTTACACAACCTTATTATCATCTCTTAATTCAATTGATGCAATCAATTCCAAAGAATCTTCCAATCTATTTTCTTTATAAACACTAAAAATCCTTTTATTATCTTTTAATATTTTCAATTCATGTAATGCTTTTTTAATATTAAATAGTCTTTTTTTCTTTTTCTTTTTTAAAATTTATAACTTTCATATATATAATACTTCTATTTTCAAAAATATCAATAAAACTTTTTTCAAAGATACCTATATTTTGGAATAATACCTTTCTTTTTATACCTCTATAATCTTATTTTATAGTGGTACTTTTTTAAAATCCTTAAATTCTTTAACAATTCTTGATAATAGATTTTTTTTCAATCTATCTTGATTTTGCTCATGATTGAGAGACACAATTAGAAATCATATTACCTTTCTTCCATCTTCACTGTGTATTTGTACATAAGGTGGCCACCTTCACTTCATGTAAAGATCCTTGGACATAAGATTTATTTCCAAACCATGGTCAATCAAAGCAACAACTAGTTCATCTATATTTTCAATCTTCACTAATATTTCAATAGTTGCCCTAGCTCAATACTTTCAAGTATAATGACTTAGAATCTCTTTCTCTTTATTACTTAGATCATCAAAATATATTCTTTGATTATAATTCCTTCCTTCATTTATTGATTGTTTACAATAATTATCAAATTTATCTTCTTTATTTTCACATACACATGCATTAATAATATGATTTAATCTAGCTTCATCCATTAATTATCTCTTCTACTTAATATCAATAATGACATCATAAAAAATTTTCTTTGTAATTTTTAAAATCTCTTTTAATGTAAATTCAACTTTAGCATTGAACATGTCCTCTTCAAACACCTCTTTTAAATCTATTGCTGCTTTAATATCAGAGAGTAGTTTATAAGTTGTTAACTTACCTTTCTTTCTTGTGTCTATTGATTTTTTTTTTAATGCTATTGAAGCATCCTCCATCAGTTATTCTTATGAAGAAATCTCACAAGCCTTGTTTCTTTGAATCTACTATCTAGAAGAATTTCTTTCTTTTATATCATCAAAACCTATCTTCTCTTTTCTTCCATCAAAGCTTCATGTTAGCTCTTAGCAATATAGGCATACACTAACAAAGCTTCTACAAGATCCTTTTAATCTATAGTTCCACAAAATATTGTAAAAATCCTCAGTAAAGCTTTCCATGACATCTTCTTTTTTATATATTATGAAAATGATAGAATATCAAAGTCCACTTCATTCAATATTTCTAGAATATTCTTGTTTGCCATCATCATCCACTCTAATACTATAACTTACAGCTTTTATTGCTGCAATCTCATTTGGTACCAAATAATTTTTAATTAGTACTTTTATATCTCTCTTACTAAAGTTGGTTTGGAAAAAATCACCAATATCTTTTAACGCTACTTTTCCATCTTTTTAAAAAATAATGCTTTATTACACTATTTTATTGAATTTCCAATAATCTTTTTGAAAATGAAAATCATCATTACATCAAATACATCTTTGCACATACTCTTGCTTAGAAGTAGCCTTTGAACTTGTTATAGAAGTTTTTTTCTTAAATCCTACAAGTTTGATTGAAAGATTCTACATCCTATAAATAATTTTTTCAATTTTCACATCTTCTTTCTTTGGTGTAGTTATTGAAGGTTGGACAATAGATACTATGGATTGTGAAGTAGGCACTTGAATTTTAGGTACTTGCACAACTCTTTGAATATCAGCCCTATTTTTTTTCTTTTCTCTTTTTACAAGCAATCCCACTACATCTTCAACTTCTTTCTATTTTATTATCAATCCTTCATCCAATTCCTTATCTTCAAGAAAAATTTCTAACTTCTCTTGCAATTTTCCATTAGCTGCTCAAAGAAACAATTCAATCTTGTTTAATTCCAATATTATTTTTTTTACTTTTAATAATCAAGAATATTGCCTCTTAAATTCCTTTAACAACTTGATAGCTTGAAATTTCTTATTAGGATACTCAATTCATTCTAAAAATGACTTCTTAGTGATTCAATCAGAATCTTCTAAGAAATACTCATTTCTTAATGCATAGAAGAATGCTTTCCAAGAACTTCCAAATTGTCCTATAATTAATCTTATATGTTCTCTTATCTTTGATATTATGGTAAGCTCAAATAATAGAATCATCTCTTTTTTAAAAATATAATTCCATTCTACTTCTTATACATAACATCTCAAATACTTAAAAATATCCCTTCCATCAAATTGGTCAATCTTGTTTTGATTAATAAATCTCTAGACATCACAAAAATCCTAAATATCTCTAAACTACTAACTTCCAATATTTACTCGCATTAATGATCAAATATCTCTCAATTGCACTATTAGATTATTATAAAATTTTAGATAATTATAACATATCTAATCAACTACATATTACCATATTTTCAGCTATAGATGTTATACCAACTATACACACTAGCCAAGAGTGCTAGATCTAATTTTATTGTATAAAATCCAAATCACCAATACAAACCTTGACTTTGAACAATGATTGCAAAGTCATCCCAAAACCTATCAAAATGAGTCTTATTCTTGTAAAACAAGCTTAAAATTAGCTCTCAATTTTTAGTTGTTGATCTCCTAGTGACTATCTATTTTATCCTTGTTGCCCATTTTAATAGCTACAGTTCTAATTTTGATCTTGTCTTGCAAATAGTCAACCCCCAAGTATCAATTATATTCTGCTTAAGGCATTTTTAAGCTTGATCTAACTTCAACTTAATCCTAGTATCAACTATGCCAATTATTTATCTCTTCTATTCTATTTTTATTAATTTATGGATTTTTAAAAATAATAAAAGAATTTCTACAATCTAGAAAGAAAAGTTAATAACTAATTCTTATCTATTAGCTATTAAGACAAGAAAATAATCTAAGAAGATTTTATAAAATATTTTTTAAATATCTTGAATTTCTATTAAATCAATATAATTGAATATTAATTAAAAAATCATTCTTGTTTATATTTTCACTATATAAACATGTTACAATATGATAATGGTATAATTTAATTATATTACAAGGTGATAAAATGATTAAGATGTTATCTTTAGAACAACAAGTCTTGTGGTGCTCCTTTCTAAATGTATCTAAAATTTCAAATAAAAAAAAGAACTGAGATTTGAAACCTATCAAATTTTTCTTAGCCATGCTCTTTTTTTGTTTTGTTTTTTGTTTGTTTTCTCCTAAAATTTCAAATAAATTGAAGAACTAAAGTTTGAATTCCACCTAATTTTACCAAGCTATACTCCTTCTTTATTTTTGTTTAAAATTTCAAATAAATTGAAAAGATTTACAACTTACCAAGATTAGTCTTTTTTTGAAGTTGTACTTGAATTCCACTATTTATGCTTTTGAAGTGACATCCATATTAAGAGAACTATTAAATAATCTAATACTAATACTAAATTAATCAAATATTACTTAAAATTAGAAGTAATAATATTGTATAAAAAATAAATTAATGAATAAATGGAAAACATATTAAATTTACTTCAATATATAAAGCTTATCATGCATGTTAAAAAAAAATGAAAAAAAAAAAAAAAAAAAAAAAAAAAAAAAAACTAAAGATAAAAATATAAATAAAAAAAATATAAGTAAGAATATAAGTAAAAATAAAATAAAAAACAAATAAATAAACTAAGACAAAATTAAAAATTAAAATTAAAATTAAAAATAAATTGAAATTATTAATTAAATTTAATTTTTATTAATTAATAAAATAATTATTTTAAATTAATATTTCTACTTAATTTTTTAGATTATTATATTTTATATTTTATTTTGATTTTTATTTTTATTATAATATAATATAATTAATAAAAAACTTTAAATAAAAAACTTAAAAGTCTAATATAAAATCAACAATGTAAATGGTTGAAGAGATAGAAATGACTAACCTCAATTATATTTTGCTTAAGGTATAATTTAATTGTCAAGGTAATAAACCCCCTTCTAATCAAAAACTCACTAAAAATTCAATTTTTATCCAAATCAAATGTATGATAGCTTTTTAAAAAGCTAACATCAAAATACACAATCTTATATAATTTCAAAGTCAAATAACAAATAAATTAAAATTTATTGATAAAAATTAGAAAACAAATCACTTTTTATTTAGCAATGGATTTTTTTTTTTTCTTTTTTTTCTTTTTTTTTCTTTTTGACTATAAATGATGAAAGATTTTTTTATAAAAATAATGAAAAAAAAAATAGAAGACTTATTAATGATGGAAAATAGAATTGAAATATTCACTTAAAAAGTCTACATAAAAGGTCAATCATTATTAACTAACTCCATATTTACCCACATAATTAGAAGCACCACCTCCCAATAGATGCACCAAAATGTGAGGATAAATTTTATCCTTCAACCCACATAATTTGAAGCCAATACCAGTTCCACGAGCATTACTTCCCAAATTAGTTGACTTATTGAAGGAGAAAATGCATATGGAAATACTTGAGCCTTTAATGGCTCCATATTCTAATCATTGGTTTACTGTTCCAAAGAAGTCTGGAGCATTACAATTCATCCAAGATATGCAACCAGCTAACCAGGTTACCATTAGGAACAAAGGATCAGGACCAATTGTGGATGAAGTAGCAAAAGCATTTGCTGGACATGCCATATATTCCATTGGAGATCTATACTCTGATTATGATCAATTTCAATTGGCCATCGAAAGCAGAGACTTGACGACCATGAAGACTCCATTAGGATTGGTTCAAATGTGCACATTGCCTCAAGGTACTACAAACTCAGTGGCACATATGCAAAATGCAATGAATCAAATCTTGAGAGAGTTTGTACTAGAAAAGACTATACCCTTTGTGGATGACATTCCTATCAAAGAATGTAAAGAAGAATATAAAGACTCTACTTTGGATGATGATGGTTGCAGAGCATTTGTAAGAACGCACATTAAAGATGTTGATAAGATTTTATGCAAGATTGAAGAAGCAAATTTGACCTTTTCAATTGAGAAGTCTAAATTTGGTTTTGGAAAAATTTTGGTAGTTAGACAACTTTGTGGATGGTATGGAAGAAGGCCTAATCCTGAGAAAGTTGATGCTATTGCAAAAATAATGGCTTGCAGTAACATCACTGAAGTGAGAAGGTTTCTAGGAGCATGTGTCTTCTATCAAATATGGATACCTCATTTTGCTCACATATCAGAGCCTCTTTACAAATTATTAAGGAAGGGAATTAAATTTCTTTGGAAACAAGAGCAAGATTTAGTGATGGAAGACTTGAAAGGAATTTTAAAGTCACCTCCAGTTTTAAAACAAGTTGAATATGAGAGTGGAAGACCGGTGATTGTTACAGTAGACACAAGTCCAATAGCCATAGGGTGGGCTGTTGGCTAGGATGATATAAAAGGAGATAGATTTACTATTTGTTTTGGAGCAAGGATTCTTACAGAACGCTAGAAAGCATATCCTCAAGTAGAGAGAGAGCTTTGGGGTGTACTTATTGCTCTAACAACTGAAAGAAATTACTTGATTGGAGCAAGTGTTGTGTTGGAAACTGATTGCTTACCTCTTCTTGGTATGATTGCCAATTGTTCTTCACCAGACATTGCCATGCTTCGAAGGATAGCATATATCAAGTCATTGAATCTAGTTTTGGTGCACATTGTTGGAAAAATGAATCCTGTGGCTGATATGTTATCAAGGGCCAAGTAATTTCATGAAGAAGAAATGATGGCTCATGAAGAAAGTGAAGACTTTTTAGAAGAAAGATATGTATTGGCTGTTGATAGAGAAAATTCAACCAATGACATCTTGCCATTCAAAGTAGAGTTATATAAGGGGAGACTACAAGATATTGGACTCTATTTGAGCACTTTGAAGAAGCAAGAAGGGTGGATGGACAAGACTTTTAAAGATATTAGACATCAATCATACAGATATCTGTTGCGAGATGGACTTCTTTGGAAAAGGACAAAAAGAGCTGATGAATTACCTTTGAGAGTAGTGGATGATCTTGAAACCAAAATCCACATGCTTAGAAAATTTCATGATGCCCTTTGGGCTGGTCACAAAGAAGTTTGGGCCACTTATACAAAGATTAAAGAACCATATTGGTAAAAGGGTTTATATAAGGATGTTGACAAATTAGTGGCTTCATATGTTGTATGTCAACTTCAATCTAAGGCTCGATACAGGGATGAACTACATCCCACTTATCCTCCATATTACCTTAGCCAAAACTAGTAGCCCCAAAGCAGCTCTCACTGGAAGCACCAAATATATGTTGGGTAGAGAGAATTTGCCTTGAAAAAATGCCGCATTCCTAGCTGCTACTAGAACTAGCAGGGAACATGAGAAGAAGCCGTGCAAGTATGTTCTATACTTGCACAATATTTGTTCAAGCTTTCAAGTTATACTTGTATTATACTTATACGAGTCTTGTACAAATATAAAGTATAAATACTTGAATAATACTTATATAAATACTTGTATAAATACTTGTATAATCCTTGGTATAATAATTGTACAAATACTTGTACAAATATTATATATAATACTTGTAGAATACTTGTAGAATACTTGTATAAAATAATATATAATCCTTGGTATAATACTTATAAAATACTTATATAAATACTTGATATAAATATAAGTATATATACTTGTATAAAAGGTATAAGCAAAGTGTGTATGTATTCAAGTATACCTCAAAATACAACCGCATATGAGGAATACAAGTTATACAACAAGCTGAAATTAAATAAATCACTAAAAATTCATCCAAAGGTCGAATCAAGCGTGCTTATAGCCTATGGAAACCCAATAATCCATTGTAAAACATATCAAAATTTCAAAAATAGATGACTTACCGTTTAAAAGTTATGGCTAAAAGAAGTAGGTACTAAAATTTCCAAGCAAATGCAAAGGCAGCAAAGCTCCTCTTCAGCTCAGCCTTTGTTGTGATCACTTCCCTTCTCCAAATTGGACATGCAATAGCTTTTTAGAAAGCTCACTCCATCATCTAACTTTTTATAAAATTTCGCATGCATGCCTCTCAAACTCCAGAATTTGTAGCTAGTTGATTCTACTCTTCAAACCCTAGCAACAATTTGCCCTCTTTGACACTTCATGGCTCATAAAACTTTCATCAAAGCTCCAAATGTATTGATTTTCGTTTTTTTAGAAAGCTTACACAAGCTACTATAAGCACCTAAATTATCAAAAAGATTGAAGAGACTGTCCGACTTGGGTGGTTGAACAAAGTCTCTGCCCCTCTTCATCGGGTGGCAGCAAACCCTTTCCCACTCTCAAACTCACAACTTTTGCTCTCCAACTCCAAATGCTACAAGAGATGTCTTGATAGAAAGCTAGCACAATTTTCCACACTCTCTTTAAACTTCACTAAGAAAGAGTCGAAATCAAACTTGCAGTAGCAGCTCGAAGTTTCTGCCCCTCTTTGTCGGATGGCAGTAAACCCTACTCTACTAAAACAAGCATAATGTTTTGCTCACAACTCCAAAACAAGCAAGTGAATAGGTTCTAGAATCCCCACAACTTGAAGAATACACCTACCAATTTTCATTACAAATTCTTTTATCTCCTTGGAGCTATCTCTCTCCAAAGTTCACCACTCAAAACTGCCTCTCTCCCTCGGTCTAGCAAGAGGAGTATATCTCCCTTTCTTTCCATATTAGACTATGAGACGCCCACATGGGTAGCCAAATCCTATTGGATAGGCCTTATTCACCCCATGCACTTCTTTCTTATCCCTCACAAGGTCCATTCTACCTCAAAAATCAACAAGAAAGGTAAAACAACCTTTACTTTTCTTCTAATTACAAAAGAGTCTATTCTAGGATATAAATAAGGTAGGAACAAAACAAATAACCATCTTAATTCACTAACTAAGTGGCTATAATAAATCCTCTCCTTATAATATCTTCTAAAATAACCTCTAACACTCACACATATATTAATAATAGATACAAGATATTTAATATTTT